>JBAKBP010039470.1:0-14909 GCA_037953745.1 Lithodes maja | reverse complement strand
GTAAGACAGACTGGTACAGTAAGACAGAATGGTACAGTAAGACAGAACGGTACAGTAAGACAGAACGGTACAGTAATACATAATGGTACAGTAAGACAGAACGGTACAGTACGACAGAACCGTACAGTAAGACAGAATGGTAGCCTACAGTAACACAGAACGGTACAGTAACACAGAACGGCACAGTAACACAGAACGGTACAGTAACACAGAACAGTACAGTAAGACAGAATGGTACAGTGAGACAATGGTACAGTAAGACAGAATGGTACAGTAAGACAGAATGGTACAGTAAGACAAGACAGAAGTACAGTAACACAGAACGGTAAAGTAACACAGAACGGTACAGTAAGAGAGAACGTTACAGTAAGACAGAACAATACAGTAACACAAAACGGTACAGTAAGACAGAACGGTACAGTAACACATAACGGTACAGTAAGACAGAACGGTACAGTAAGACAGAACAATACAGTAACACAGAGCGGTACAGTAAGACAGAACGGTACAGTAAGACAGAACGGTACAGTAAGGCAGAACGGTACAGTAACACAGAATGGTACAGTAAGACAACGGTACAGTAAGACAGAACGGTACAGTAACACAAAACGGTACAGTAATACAGAACAGTACAGTAAGACAAAATGCTACAGTAACAGAATGGTACAGTAACACAGAATGGTACAGTAAGAGAGAATGGTAGAGTAAGACAGAATGGTACAGTAAGACTGAACGGTACAGTAAGCCAATGGTACAGTAAGACAACGGTTCAGTAAGACAATGGTACAGTAAGACAGAACGGTACAGTAAGACAGAACGATACAGTAACACATAATTGTACAGTAGGACAGAACGGTACAGTAAGACAGAATGGTACAGTAAGACAAAACGGTACAGTAAGACAGAATGGTACAGTAAGACAGAACGGTAGAGTAAGACAGAATGGTACTGTAAGACAGAACGGTACAGAAACACAATGGTACAGTAATACATAACGGTACAGTAAGACAATGGTACAGCAAGACAGAACGGTACAGTAAGACAGAACGGTACAGTAAGACCAAACGGTAAAGTAAGACAAAATGGTACAGACAGACAGGATGGTAAAGACAGACAGACAGACAGACCTTCCACTGCAGGTTGTAAAGTGGGAATGGTTGTTGTGTGAGAGAGAGAGGCTGGACACAACAAGGAAATAGTTACTGACTGTTGGAAAGAGAGAGAGAGAGATAAAGAGTAAATTAACAACACAGAGCACTTCGTTTTCCGTGCATTAATTATGTTTCCGGAGCTCTAGCATGTATACAGTTATAAGTGTAGTGGTGTACTTATAGTCAGGTTTCTATTTGGCTACCTAGACCTCCATCAAGCTTGAACAAACAATACCCCATTCAAGATAAATGTGTACATTTTGCTGTAGACAAATGTTTTGGCCGAAAAAGCCAGTTCTTTCTAAATTATCACTCGCCAGGAAAAACAAATCAACACCATAAGGGTACGAAAGGTCTTAACATGAACACAGATATGGGACAAAAGGTTTTAAAATCGCCAAACTAATGGGGCGAACGCTTTAACATTTCAAAACTATCGGGGCTAAACATGAGGAAGAAGGGGGTCCAGAAAAAACACACCTCCCCGCAACTGATTTTCAAGTACATTATTTCTCCCCCAGCCCAACCAGTATCATAATAGTTTGACAGGGTGGGGGGTGGGGGGATAATGGAATATACATTATTCTGGGGTTGTATTGTGGCGGTGTTATTCAAGGTCTTGGAATCGAGGGAGGGAGGGAGGAAAGAAGAAACGGAGAGGAGAGAGGGAGGGGAAGGAAACGAGGATGAGAGAGAGGGAAGGGAAAGAAAGAAGATAAAAGAGGGAGGGGGAGGAAAGAAGAGAGAGAGAGGACGGAAGGAAACAAAATAAGAGAGGGAGGGGAGGGAAAGAGAGATGTAGGAAGACGGAGGAAGGAAGGAAATATGAGAGAGAGAGGAAGGAAATTAATAAGAGAGTCTCTAGCCCTTTCAGTACCGGTGGCATGTTTTTCATCATATTCTGGCAACTATTAGACGGTTTTATTCAGCCTATGGAGGGTGTCTACCCTTGCAAAGATTGCAGGCTATCTCAATTAATTATTTTAGCTACCATAATTATATCCTTCCTAAGTTTCATAAAATTGCCTAAATGCAGCTGAAATAATCAAAAGACGTAATGACTAGTTGTTAGGTCTGTGGACCGGCTACTGTTGGCTGTTGAGTCAGATATGTCAGCATTACTATAGTTTATGGTTTCTTTATGGGTACCGTGGTAGTTGTTCTTGTTGGTGTTACCATGTAAGTCGTGCAAGGCCAAAACTCTTACCAGATTGGGGAATAGCGATTGAAGGAGGGATTTAGTATTTGCTTATTTATTTATCTTTGTAATATTGTTTTAGTTTCCTCCCTAGACCTCCATCAAGCTTAATAAAACACCCCCAAGATCCCCCTTCGAGGTTAATTTGTACATTGCCCCTTCCTCCAACACTACAGGCTCGCTATCGCCTGCCAAGAAAAACATTGCTATTTAATTGTCACGAAAGGTCTTAATATTGAAAAAATAGGACAACAGGTTTTAAAATCGCCAAACTAATGGAACGTTAGTCTTAAAATATCAAATCACGAGGGAGAAGGAGGGCCAAAAATAAACCACACTATCCCCATTTAATCAAAGTTGTTTCTAATAGAATGAAGGTTAAACCCGAATGAGAGAATAAGAAAATGAAAGATATACAGTATAGTGAATGAAGGTAATTGATGGAGGTTTGAACAAATAAGCCGATACAGTAGTACACACTTTTTAAAGATAAAATCTTGGACACGCTTAATTCGCGGCACATTTACACCGGACGCTGCATTATAGCTATACCGGTATGTAATATGTTTGTTATAATTTACACCGGGGATGCTGCATTATGGCTATACCGGTATGTAATATGTTTGTTATCGTTTACACCGGACGCTGCATTATGGCTATACCGGTATGTAATATGTTTGTTATAATTTACACCGGATGCTGCATTATGGCTATACCGGTATGTAATAATTATGTTTGTTATAATTTACACCGGGGACGGGGACGCTGCATTATGGCTATACCGGTATGTAATATGTTTGTTATAATTTACACCGGGGACGCTGCATTATGGCTATACCGGTATGTAATATGTTTGTTATAATTTACACCGGGGACGCTGTATTATGGCTATACCGGTATGTAATATGTTTGTTATAATTTACACCGGACGCTGCATTATGGCTATACCGGTATGTAATATGTTTGTTATCATTTACACCGGACGCTGCATTATGGCTATACCGGTATGTAATATGTTTGTTATCATTTACACCGGACGCTGCATTATGGCTATACCGGTATGTAATATGTTTGTTATCGTTTACACCGGACGCTGCATTATGGCTATACCGGTATGTAATATGTTTGTTATAATTTACACCGGACGCTGCATTATGGCTATACCGGTATGTAATATGTTTGTTATAATTTACACCGGGGACGCTGCATTATGGCTATACCGGTATGTAATATGTTTGTTATAATTTACACCGGGGACGCTGCATTATGGCTATACCGGTATGTAATATGTTTGTTATAATTTACACCGGACGGACGCTGCATTATGGCTATACCGGTATGTAATATGTTTGTTATAATTTACACCGGGGACGCTGCATTATGGCTATACCGGTATGTAATATGTTTGTTATAATTTACACCGGACGCTGCATTATGGCTATACCGGTATGTAATATGTTTGTTATAATTTACACCGGGGACGCTGCATTATGGCTATACCGGTATGTAATATGTTTGTTATAATTTACACCGGGGATGCTGCATTATGGCTATACCGGTATGTAATATGTTTGTTATCGTTTACACCGGACGCTGCATTATGGCTATACCGGTATGTAATATGTTTGTTATAATTTACACCGGATGCTGCATTATGGCTATACCGGTATGTAATAATTATGTTTGTTATAATTTACACCGGGGACGGGGACGCTGCATTATGGCTATACCGGTATGTAATATGTTTGTTATAATTTACACCGGACGCTGCATTATGGCTATACTGGTATGTAATATGTTTGTTATAATTTACACCGGGGACGGGGACGCTGCATTATGGCTATACCGGTATGTAATATGTTTGTTATAATTTACACCGGACGCTGCATTATGGCTATACCGGTATGTAATATGTTTGTTATAATTTACACCGGACGCTGTATTATGGCTATACCGGTATGTAATATGTTTGTTATCATTTACACCGGACGCTGCATTATGGCTATACCGGTATGTAATATGTTTTGTTATTATTTATTTGGGAAACTAGAGTGTATTCGGTAGAAGAAATCTTATTCACCAGCTTCTGCTTCATATTTGTTCTTTGACTTTTGTTTTTGTTTTCACGGAGGGGGGGGGGGGGGGATGTGTTGTGCGACTATTTTGCATTAGTATTTTTCAGCAAGGCTTAAGGAAGATGATAGATGAGGACATTAGTTGCATAAATTTGATGATCGATTGCTGTCAGAGTTAAAGGAAACTAATTTACATCGTTATGAGGAGAGGAGGGGTTAAAATGGTATGTTATATTGATAAGGAAGTGTGTATTACTGGTACCCATATAATTTAATTTGTATTGACTTCTCTTTACATTAACACACATAATCTCTCGGAATGTGAACAAACCATAGCTTAGTGCAGATATTGTAAAGACTTGAATATATTGACGAGAAGATGGCCATTTTATTGCTTAGAGGAAGACACAATCCCCGTGGTATCTATATTTTTTTTTTTCTCTCTATGTGAGTGAGGGAGGAAAAAGGCAGAACAGCCTGTAACGAGTGCCTCCCCCATAGTTGAAAGAGTGACCTGCGAGACTACATCTAATATAGTTCAGCCCTCTAACCACTATATAAAAAATACTACTACTACTACTACTACTACTACTATTAATAATAATAATAATAATAATAATAATATACAGTATATATAATAACATTATATTATATATACTAATATTTACAGCATAAGAACTCAACTTTCCAATTGCAGCAAGGTAAATCCTGCAAGAACGAAATAAATTTATTTTACATGTTCGTGTTTGTATATATTTAATTAAACAATAACAAAGCATATATTACGCGTTATCCCATCCTTAGTGACATCAAAGTGTGACAGTAGATTTAATATTTTTGTGATATGACCAAGCCAGGGTTCGAACCCAGGCCATTAATGCAGCACTCCAGCACCTTAATCACTAGGCCACCGAGGATCTTAAAAGTAGTGGCTTAATTTAGAATCTGATTCCATTCACCACCACCCTCTCCGACTCGCGGTCATATAGCTTGATGCCATACACACATACACCTCACACACAAACACTAGCAGCTAAGTACTAAAGAATACTTGTAATCTGTGGCACATTTAAGGCCTCTCTGAATTAACAAGTAGAGCCCTAATATATTTAACACTTTCACGCATATGACGCGATTTTGAGCCTATTAGGGATACTTTAAAGCCTTTGTTACCATCAGGGGTATTTAGAAACCTTTAGTTTAGTTACTTCAACCTCTGCAGTTGTCTTTGAGTTAGCTGTGGGCAGAACACTAATTTTGGAGAGGTAATTATAAGAGTGAGAAAACTCTATTTATTATTGCTAATCTGGTAACCTCTGCGTCATAAAAGCGTGAAAGGGGTAATAAGTTTTGTGATATGACCCAGTCAGGGTTAGAACCCAGCCCAGTAGTGCAAATCTAAACACGGGGGACACTTGGAGTTAACGGTAAACGTATGAAGAACTCACAAATACTCGCTCGGCTTATAGTATTCACAAGAATCCTCCAATTGATTTGAACCATAGATAGATAGATAGAGATTAGTAGATAGATAGAGGTCCTGCAAAACTAGCCAGCTAATACGAAACTGCTATCAAGGAACTGGTGGTGTTATTTATCTTTACAATTCGATCCTCATATAATATGTATTTCAATCATGAGCCTTATACTGTATTGGAATTTAGAAACATGAATTACGATAATCATCTTCAGATGTTGGTAATCTATATAAACAATGAAATAAATTTCCCCCTTGTTTGCAATGTTTGGGACTTTCTAGAGTTAAACGACTGCTCATATTTAGGAATAAGTAGTTTTAAAAAGGATTCTGATAGTGATCAATATACAAAGGCTAGACAATACAAACAAGATATGCAAGATATACACGCAATACTCTGACAGTGATCAATATACAAAGGCTAGCCAATACAAACAAGATATGCAAGATATACACGCACTACTTGTTTAGTGTCACTATTGTTTGCATAATATTGCAGTTTATAATATATCAAATCAGATATTGAGGACATACTTATACATTTTGAACATAACAACATATATAGTGCCATTAAATAGTTGCACCAAACTTCAGGATATTATAAGACAAACAACGTAGGCTGCAACAGTTATGGTTAAAAACACATGTGCAGATATGGTCCCAGGTTTATTCAAAGTTTCGCCTTCTACGGCTTCTTCAGGAATACAACATAATATGGAAGTACAGTCAACTTATAGACGAGACTTCCCCATAGCTTGCTTAGAAGAAAAAGTGGTACCCAAAAGCATGCCAAAACAGCTTATAAATTTCAACCACCCTTTCCCACCAGCCGCGGAGAAGTACCTGAAGGATTGCCATGACGACCTGGCTACACAGACAACTACAGCGTTCAACGAGGCGAGAAAGCTTGGATCCAGAGCGGTAGGAGTCCTGGATGACAGAGAGGCCCGCCGTATCTGCACCACCGTGTCTTCCTTCAACGGACGTCAGAAAGCGCAGTTAGCACAAAAATTACTTGATTTGTGTGTAATCAGTGATTGGAAAAATGCTGGCACACCCGAATTAATTACGAACCTCTCCAGTAAAACCCTCAGTGAATGTGAAATCGAGGCATTAAATTTAGGCCTAAAATTCGATACAGGTATGCAGAAAACAAATAGAACCCTTGACCTAATAATTAAAAATCACCAATACAAGGTCAGTGAATTCGACAAAGGGATTTCTCAGGGAGTTTTAAGTGCGGCTTTAACTGAAAATGAAAGCCCATGTTTACCTAGGAGATATATAAACGTGCTGAAAGACCTATCTAAAGACACTGTTCTACATGTCACTTCCGCAGATAAAGGTGGAGGGGTTGTGGTGCTCGATAGAGCACAGTATGAAACTAAAAATGTACGACCTACTCAGTGACATTAACACTTATGAGGTAGTGAGTGAAGCTACATACAAGTTTGCGATGGAAAGGGCATGCCAGGTAGCCCGTAAGATCCTAATCAAATCAGCTGAAGGAAAGAAGTTGTTATATTCCCTACCAAAAAATCATTCCCCCACGTATGTTTATGGTCTACCCAAATTACATAAACCCAATGTTCCTCTACGCCCCATTGTTTCTGGTGTTGGCACATTACTGCACGGATTATCTGGTATTTTAGCTAAAGCACTATCCAATAAAATAGGAAGTATCAGTGATAAGAATTTGAAACACTCCGGAGATCTAATAAATAATTTACAAAATTTTAGCATTAGAAATAAACAGATGGCCAGCTTTGATGTTACATCCCTCTTTACCAATGTTCCAACAAATAAGGCATTAGATATATTAAAGGGAGTTTTAACTGTGAATGACTCTCTGCCCATTCCCATTCATGATTTTGATGACCTGGTAGAACTGTGTCTCAAATTGCTTTTTCACCTTCAGTGATGCAGTCTACAGGCAAAACTCTGGTATGGCGATGAGCAGTCCGTTTAGTGGTGTTTTGTCTAATTTGTTTTTAGAGCATTTAGAAGCAAACAGTTTCAGTGAGATAGTTCCTAGAGGCGTGACTTGGCTTAGATACGTAGATGATGTCCTAGTGATAGCTCCACATAGGTTTGACTTAGAAAACCTTAGAAGTAGAATAAATAGCATAGAACCCAGTATTCAGGTTACTGTAGAATATGAAAATGACGACAGTTTACCTTTCCTTGATGCCCTTTTAATTAAAGATGGACACAATTTAAGTTTACAGTTTTTAGAAAAGCGACCAACAAAAATGACTTTGTACATTTTTCTTCTTCCACTGACAACAGGAGTAAGCAGGGAATTGTGATAGGCTTTTATCTACGGGCCTTACGTATTTGCTCGGAGGAGTATTTGCAAATTGAGCAAAACCTCATTTTCAAAACTTTCACCCACTTAAAATATCACCCATTTTTCATACTAAAATGAAAGAAAAAAGTTCTCTCCATTCACCTAAGAATGATCAAATGTAGCTGACAACGTATCTAATATCATGAAGAGAGCAGGAGTCGAAATAGTTCGAACTGGCGGGGTCACAATCGGAAATGTCGTGAAAAGGGTTAGTAAACGGAAGAATGAAAACAGTGAAGCGGGTGTTTGTGAAGTTCCATGTGCCTCCTGTAATAAATTATATATTGGCGAAACATATCGAGGTCTAAAGAAGAGGATAACAAAACACAAAACGGATATGGAGAAATTTAGATTGAGCAATGCGATGGTAATACATAGATTAGACACGGGGCACGGTATAAACTATGACGAAGCTAAGCTAGTAAAATGCGAAACTGACACACATAAACGGAGATGTTTTGAATCGGCTCATATTGTTTTAAACGACACCATGAACTTGAATAATGGCTTCTTTTCTTTAGCCAAACCCTTAGCTATAATGTTAACGAACATAAAACCAGGCTTGGTGTCTCTTTCCCATATTGTTCATGCGGTATTTTATTTCATTTCATTTCATACTGCTACACCAATTATTTCATTTTGTTTAGTTGTTTTCTCAGAGCTTGGACTATATATAAGTTGACTGTACTTCCATAGTATGTTGGTTCAAGGGACTGGAGTACTCGCAGAGAGGCTCTGGTCCTGACGTTGTTTTGGACTTACAGTGTGCTGGCTTAATAATCCAATAGGGTTGATAGCCTCTGAAGTCCTATTTTAACTAACTATTAACTATTATGTTGTATTCCTGAAGAAGCCGTAGAAGGCGAAACGTTGAATAAACCTGGGACCATATCTGCACATGTGTCTTCAGGATATTATTGTAATGGATCATTCTAAGCATTACACAAGGCTCAATAATAACACATTGTAAATACATTGTAAATTTCAACCGTTAAAGGGATATTGATGGTTGTATATACTGTAGTATCCTCCTCTGCACAACTGTATTGGACTCTTCCATGTTAGACAGTTTCCAACAAGTCCAGAGTCAGCTGGAATGTATATGATTATTTTGAAACATACAGTATTATAATATTATTATTATAACATGGCAAATGAAAAGCATGTAGGTGAGCGTGAGAGAGGCACTTTGACAGATGGGAAAGCTTTTTGAAGAAATATATGTGTACATTTCCTTATACACATAAAACAATTTTGTATTGATTAAGATTTGAAACTGCTACCCCCAAAATGGGGATTGGGCCTGAGCATATAGATAGATAGATAGATAGAAGATTTGAAATTTGTCTTGCAGAACATTATATGTTTATAATTTGTGATATAACCTGTTCCAGAAATGTGACAAACAAATCGTGGGACACCTTGTATGGGATTTACTAACTTACTGTATATCATGAATGAAGGACGCTATCGGGTGCATGCATTTTATGAATATTGATGTTGTGTTTTTCTCTAAATTAATCATTACAAATATATAGATAACAAGTTTATGGATATGCAGTCAGTATGTACATGTACACAGTGGAGGCGAACAAACACAATGCAAACCATGAGCATTGTATTGAGGGTGTGGCTGAAAACACCTTGATTGACTTAACCCGAGGTCTGCGAGTATATTATATGCATCCCAGTTCCGACTGTTCGTGTACGTGGCACTGCTACAACTTTTCTGAGTTATATCTATCTATCTATCTATTGCCTGATGCCGTGAGCCCCAAAGGGGTGGCCACGAACGAACCGCCCCCATGCACCTCTGTCCCCAGTCAGTCGACGCCCCGCCTCATCGCCTTCATCCATATACTTCCTCACTCCATCCTTCCACCTCTCTTTCGGTCTACCTCTCCCTCTCTGTCCTTCCACCTCGCTCTCGTACACCTTCTTAGTCATTCTCTCGCTTTCCATACGTTCCATATGGCCGAACCATATCAAGGTGTTCCTTTTCACACTTTCCAGCACATCTGCCTCCACACCACACCTCCTTCTTACTTCCTCATTCGTCTGTCTATCCCGCCATGTAAATCCACACGCACCTCTCAAGTAACTCATTTCCACCCCTCTCACTCTTGGTCTGAGTCTCTTCTCAAACGCCCATGCTTTGCTTCCGTAAGTCAGTGTCGGGATTACCATACTGTCATGCAAGTACTTCTTCACTTCCATACTGACCACCCTATTTACTGTTACTGCTTTCAGCGTTCCTACAACCCTCTTCCCATGTTGCACCCTCTCCCACACTTCTTCTTCCATAGTCCCATCTTTACTCAACACACTGCCCAGATACTTAAATGAGCTGACAATCTCCATAGCCTGACCGTTCAACTTCACCTCACACTCTGTGGCTTCACCCCTTTCGAAGACCATACCTTGCTCTTCCCAGCATTTACCTTCAGATTCCGTTGTTCGCACACTGTTCCAAACGCATTTCCCAGACAATGCAACTCCCATTCATTATCGCTCATCAGAACTGTATCATCAGCAAACAGCAGTTATACGATTATTAATTAAAGATGCAATCCCGTTTTCATATATATATCTATATATATATATATATATATATATATATATATATATATATATATATATATATATATACTCTATATACATTATATCTATCTATCTATCTATATGCTCAGGCCCAATCCCCATTTTGGGGGTAGCCGACTCAAGACAGAGCAAGAACAGGGAAAACACAAAAACAACATAAAACTAAAAATAAACACAGATAAAAAAACACAAACTCTCACACATCCAGGTCACCCAGGAGAAGACCCAGAGACCAGGGTTACCAAGGTCGCTCCAGCACTCCCCCGGCCCCTGACCACCCGGAGAGGTTCCGATCTCGGCAGGCAGACATGCAGCGGAGCCAAAGCCACAAGCCCTCCCACCACACTTCCAGGCACACCCTTCATATTAATCGTCTCCCCGGGCCAGGCGCCTGATGGACTATTATCTAGTCCAACTTGCGCCCGACCCCTTACTCCAAATGACCACGTGTTCACTCAACTATTCAAAAGCATTCTCCATTCACTCCTGTCCACCACCACTTCCCCTGCCTGATCTATAGTCATTCCTCTATCATCCAAAGCCTTTCTTACACAGTCTCTCCATCTCAATGGGGGTCTTCCTGCCCTTCTATCTCCCCTTGTACCTGACTCACATATTCTCTTTGTAAGCCTTTCATCTCCCATTCGTTCAACATGACCATACCAGCTCAGCACCCTTCTGTCCACTCTGGCTGACAAATGTTCCTGCTGCCCCACTCTCCTACGTATCTCTTCATTCCTCAATCTGTCTCTACGAGTAACTCCACACATATTCCTCAAGCAGCTCATCTCCATCACATCCAGCCCTCTTTTCTCCTTTTTCTTCAGAGCCCATGTCTCAGCCCCATACGTCACTGTTGGCACAACAATTCCTTGATACAGTGCACTTTTTACTTTCACTCCGAGATTTCTCGTCTTCCACATACTTCCCATTGCTCCGAAAACCTTCCTTCCTTCACACACTCTGTTTTACCTCCACTTCCATACCTCCACTCCTGCTTATTGTTCCTCCTAGATATTTAAAACACTCTACTTGTTCCAATATTTCCCCATCCAGCCTCACATCTAGATTCACCCTATGCTCTCCCCTATTACACACCATTACTTTACTTTTATTGACGTTCACTTTCAGTTTCCTCCTTCCACAAACCACACCAAACTCTTTGACTACCCGCTGCAGTTTCTCATCAGAATCCGCCACCAATGCTGTGTCATCAGCGAACAGCAACTGATTCAACTCCCAATCTCTACCATTCTTTCCTACTAAACCCAATCCTCTTCCCATAGTTCTCCTTTTCACCTCCCTCACCACACCATCCATAAACATATTAAACAACCATGGTGACATTACACAACCCTGTCGCAAACCTACCTTTACCTCAAACCATTCACTCAACTCACCATTTCCTACTCTCACACATGCCCTGCTCCCTTCATAAAAACTCTTAACCGCTTCTAACAAATTTCCTCCTATTTCATAAATTCTTAACACCTTCCACATTGCTTCACAGTCCACACGATCATACGCTTTTTCCAAGTATAAAAGCCCAAAATATCTCCTTATGCTTCTCTAAATACTTCTCGCATAACTGTCTTACTGCAAACATCTGATCCACGCACCCTCTTCCCCTCCTAAAACCGCACTGTTCTTCTCCTATTGCAACTTCCGTACACTTTATTATCCTCTCTATCAACACCCTGCCATACAGCTTTCCAACCACTGACAATAAACTAATACCTCTATAACTTGAACACTCCTGCCGATCTCCCTTCCCCTTGTACAACGGCACAATACATGCACTCTTCCAGTCTATTGGTACCATTGACACAGCAAAGCACACATTGAAAAGTCTCACCAACCAATCTATTATCACATCTCCACCCTTCTTTATACACTCCACAGCAATACAATCCAAACCTTCTGCTTTTCCCGCTCTCATTTGTTTCACTGCTTCTTTCACCTCATTTTCCTCAATCCTTTCATTATATATGTGTATATATATATATCTAGAGAGAGAGAGAGAGCGAAGAGAGAGATTATACGTCGGAATCTGTGTTATTGGTTGACTAATATCTTCGTTTTCATGTGTACACATGCTGAACACTAGGTTGTAAATCATAAACTACAAAGTACAAAGGAGTACAAAGGAAATCAAGCAACAACAGATCTAGTGACCCTTCTAGGTTGCTTGTCCTCCAAAACACTGAGGATCAAGTGTCCAAACAGTGGTTTAGAGTGGGTAAGGGAACATTGGAAAGGGAATTACTGCCCTGGAACTAATGTCCGTGGCAGGATTAGGAAGTTAGTAGGGGACAGATGGGTTAGTAACTGAGGGGGGGATAAAATAAAGTTATTCATTTACAAACGCAGTCAGTCGCGGGTTTGAAGCGAGATATTTGTCTAGGCGGAGTTTAAATGAATCAACGGTGATGCAGTCTATAACGTTTCGGGGAAGCCCATTTCACAAGTTGACAACTCGATTGAAGAAGAAATTCTTAGATTCGTGTGAGTTAAAAGATTTACCAATAATTTTGCAACCGTTTCCCCGCGTGTAATTAGATTGGTCGATAGTGAAGTACTTACTACAGTTCATATTGTCGATGCCTTTGATGATTTTGAACACTTGAATTAAGTCACCTCTTAATCTGCGCTGGGTTAAAGGAAATAGATTTAATTCTCTAAGACGCTCTTCGTATGGTTTGTTCTTTAGGCTAGGTATCATTTTGGTAACTCTACGTTGAACTCGTTCTAGCTTGTTTATATCTTTTTGGTAATAAGGGCACCAGGATTGAACGCAGTATTCCAGAAGAGGGCGGACTAAGGAATTGTAAAGGGTTAGGATAACTTCTTTGGATTTATGCTCAAATGACCTGCCTATAAAACCAATTATTTTGTTTGCCTTCTTAACAACTTCTGAACATTGTTGACTCGGTTTTAGGTTACTCGATATTGTTACTCCCAGATCGGTTTCTCTGTTTACATTCTTAAGCTGAGTGCCATTCATCGAATAGTTTGCTTTCTCATTTAGGTATCCGATATGTAGTACTTTACATTTATCCGCATTGAAACTCATTTGCCAAATTTGGGCCCAACATGACAATTTATCTAGATTGTGTTGCATATCGTCAACTTGTTCTTTTGAGAGTACGCTATTTGCAATTTTTGTATCGTCAGCAAATTATGAGATTGTACAGGTGAGGCCCTCATCTATGTCGTTGATGTAAATTAGAAAGAGAATTGGTCCTAGTACCGATCCCTGGGGTACCCCGCTACTTACATTGGTCCATTTAGATGCCTTACCGTTTATGACTACTCTTTGCTTTCTGTCGCTGAGCCAATTTTCTATCCATTTCAACACACCGTCTTGTATTCCATGCGCTTTTAGTTTTAGCAGTAAACGTTTGTGGGGAACTTTGTCAAAGGCCTTTTGAAAATCAAGGTATATAATATCTACAGCTTTACTCTCATCGTAGAGGTTGAGGATATCGTGGAAGAAGTCTAAGAGGTTTGTTAAACATGAACGTTTTTTACGAAAGCCGTGTTGAGTATCTTTAAGTATGTTATTTTCCTCTAAGTGATTTACGAGTCTGTCTCGTATGACCGTTTCTAGCATTTTACATACAACTGAGGTTAAGCTAATTGGACGATAGTTACTGGGTAGGGATTTGCTGCCTTTTTTGAATATCGGTGTTACGTTGGCTAGCTTCCACTGATCAGGCATAGTTCCAGACTGCAAGGATTTATTGAATAGTAATGTCAGTGGTTTGGAGAGCTCATCCTTAGCTTCCTTTAGAACTCTAGGCGAGATTGTATCAGGTCCAGGCGTTTTATTTACCTTGAGTTTATCTAAACAATTCAATACTTCTCTCTCTGTAACGGTGATATTGCTTAGAACATCTGAATTATCAATCTGAATCGGCGATGGTGTAGGGATATCACTGAGGTCTTCTGTTGTAAAAACTGATGCAAAGAAGGTATTGAGGGCATTACTCATTTGTACTTCGTCTTTGGTGTATTCTCCATTTTCATCGACTAACGGTCCAACAGTTGAAGTAAC
>JBAKBP010039469.1:0-14910 GCA_037953745.1 Lithodes maja | reverse complement strand
CTATGTTTCTGCCCGGAATAACGCCGAATCTGTTCTTCGCCTCGCCAAACATTCTTTCATCAATAATAAATGCACTGAACTATCCAACTCTAGCTCTTCCCAATTAAGTCTTCTGATATTTAGCCAAAAACCTCTCAAACAATTTTTCTTCTTCGTCTTTCCTTTCTCTTTTCCACTCTGACAGTACTATCGTCACTTCTTTGTCTGACAAAGCTGAACTCTTTGCTAAAACTTTCGCTAAAAACTCCACTTTGGATGATTCTGGTGCTATTCCTCCCTCTCCACCCCCCTATCCTTCTTATGCCTAACATCATAATCTCTTCCTATTGTATTAAAAAAACTGTGCCTCCGTGCTGACTCCCTGTCTAGGCAAACTCTTCCGTCTCTGTCTCTCCTCTAACATCTTCCCTTCTTGCTGGAAGTTTGCTCTCATTCAAACTGTCCCAAAGAAGGTTGACCGCTCTCAACACTCCAACTACAGTCCAATTGCTCTCATTTCTTGCATCTCTAAAGTTTTTGAAACTATTCTTACCTCAAAATGTCTTATGCATTTATCTTCCCATAACCTATTCTAAGACCGCCAGTATGGCTTCCTTAACTCATAAACTACGAAGCTATGGTAGTTCAAACCCTCATGCCAAGCAAAGTTATTTGTTTCTATTCTGACCAAAATCGTCATAGTACCATATGTATAATTATTACTTATCCAAATGTGCCTATTTTGCTTTTATTATGAAATTTGTTATCTATCTATATCTATATGCTCAGGCCCAATCCCCACTTTTTCCTTTTTTTTGTTTTCCTCTATTTTATTATTATTATTATTTTTTTTTTCCTTGGGGGTGGCTGACTCAAGACAGAGCAAGAACAGGAAAACACAAAACACAAGACAAAACAGCGAACAAACACACAAAACACAAAATTCACACACATCCAGGTCACTAAGGTGAATACCCAGAGACCAGGGTCACCAAGGTCGCTCCAGCACTCCCCCGGCCCCCGACCACCCGGAGAGGCTCCGATCTCGGCAGGCAGAGATGTAGCAGAGCCCAAAGCCACAAGCCCGCCCACCACACTTCCAAGAGTACCCTTCATATTAATCGTCTCCCCGGGCCAGGCGCCTGATGGACTATTATCTAGTCCAACTTGCGCCCGACCCCTTCCCCCAAATGACCACGTGTTCACTCAACTATTCACAAGCATTCTCCATTCATTCCTGTTTATTACCACTTCCTTTGCCTGATCTATAGTCATTCTTCTATCATCCAAAGCTTGTCTTACACAGTCTCTCCATCTCAATGGGGGTCTTCCTGCCCTTTTATCTCCCCTTGTATCTGACTCATATATCCTCTTTGTAAGCCTTTCATATCCCATTCGTTATACAATACCATACCAGCTCAGCACCCTTCTGTCCACTCTGGCTGACAAATGTTCCTGCTGCCCCACTCTCCTACGTATCTCTTCATTCCTCAATCCGTCTCTACGAGTAACTCCACACATACTCCTCAAGCAGCTCATCTCCATCACATCCAGCTTTCTTATCTCCTTTTTCTTTAGAGCCCATGTCTCAGCCCCATACATCACTGTTGGCACAACAATTCATTGATACATTGCACTTTTTACTTTAATTCTGAGATTTCGTGTCTTCCACATACTTCCCATTGCTCCGAAAACTTTCCTGCCTTCACACACTCTCTGTTTTACCTCCATTTCCATACCTCCACTCCTGCTTATTGTTCCTCCTAGATATTTAAAACACTCTACTTGTTCCCATATTTCCCCATCCAGCCTCACATCTAGATTCACCCTATGATCACCCCTATTACACACCATTACTTTACTTTTATTGACGTTCACCTTCAGTTTCCTCCTCCCACAAACCACTCCAAACTCTTTGACTACCCGCTGCAATTTCTCCTCAGAATCCGCCACCAACGCTGTGTCATCAGCGAACAGCAATTGATTCAACTCCCAATCTCTACCATTCTTTCCTACTAAACCCAATCCTCTTCCCATAGTTCTCATTTTCACCTCCCTCACCACACCATCCATAAACATATTAAACAGCCATGGTGACATTTAAGAGCAATAAAAGAAGTGGGAATAGCATTTGGGGGTGAAAAAGACGTATTATTGCTGCAGGGTAGTATCATGAGGCGAGAGCTGGGGGGAAGTATATCCCTCCCTCTCCCAGCTCTCAAGGGACACTGACGGATCTGAGTAGAAGTCTCTGTGTTGCAAGGATCTCTAGCTGCCTCACCCGCGTTAATCCTTAAATGTCGGCGAGCAACATAAGTCGAGTTAAATAAAGCTGGACTATGTGGCGGTGCTCGACATATATCGTGTGGCAATTTCAGCACGTAATGTGGCTGAGAGAGAGAGACAAGTGGTGGCAGGAGAGTAGCGAGCGTATGACTGCTCCAGACTACCGCGGCGAACCTACTGACAAGAATCCCACCTCCTCCCTCCCTCTCTCACTCGCTATATACGGAATTGTATGGGGAAAGTGCCTAATTACATGCTTTTTGCACTCGCGTTGCACGGTTATTGCAAGAAAACTAGCCATCATAAAAGGATCGTTATGGTGTCATTCGAAAGCTCTGTTTATGCCCTTTCAGGGATAGATACTTGTTTTACGTTCTGGGTCTTATTTAGGCATGAAAATGATCACGTAAACAGCCCTATTTTGGCTAAAAACACCCCGCTGGGCGGTACATATAAATAAACCGCATAGGCCGCTCGTAAGGTGTTAAAGAGACCAGGAGATGGAAATTTGTGCCGATAATTACCCGATAAAAAGGGGAATAAGAGGAAAAATAGCTGATAATTGAGGAGGGGGAAAAGTACACAAATATAGGAGTGGTAGCAAGTAATGGAGGGGAATTATCTTACCTAATCACAAATTGCTTTGTTTTGAGTGCCACTGGGGTGTTTTTTAAGGTTTTGTTTACGCTCTGGATCTATTGAGGACGGTCGCAGCGCACCAGAAAAACCTCTAGAGGATGGTCGCCGCTCTACTGGTGATCGTCTTTCTTATATTACTAACGCTTGGTCATCCTCCATTCAGGACTTCAGTAAGACTTTTTCTATTGCTGTAGACAAATCGAAGGCCTTCAATAGAGTCTGGTACAAATCCCTTATTTTCAAACTACCCTTCTACGGTTCCTATCCCTCCATCTGAACCTTTGTCTCTAATTTCCTTTCCGGCCGTTCCATAGCTGCAGTTGTGGGCAGCCACAGTTCACTTCCTCAATCTATCAACCCCGGTGTTCCTCAGGGTTCTGTCCTATCTCCAATTATCTTCGTATTGTTCATTAACGACCTCCTCAACTGCACCTCCAGCCCCATTCACTCATATGCTGACAACTCTACATTATACTATTCAAATAGCCTTCCACAACACCATACACAGCATGAACTCTAAAACTCATGTAAGGAGGCCATAAATTACCTATCTTTCGATCTCTCTACTATCTCTAATTGGGGCAGAGAAAACCTTGTTACTTTCAATGATTCCAAAAACTCAATTTCTCCATCTTTGTCTTCTCGTCGCCCCCTACCAGAAAACTATGACGTACTCTTCAATGACTAAAGACCGGAAGTTATGGCACTAAAAAACACTATAATAGGCAGGCAAAAGGCATTTATAAATGATAAAACAAGGCTAAAAAAAGGTATTTATTGATGAAAAAGGCATTAAAAAAGCATTTATTTTCTGTATTACTGTATAGTGAAAATGCTAAAATCAAGCTATAATAGGGTAAAAATTACCAAAGTAACATTGTCATTGATACACTTTCTGCATTTTTCCCTGATTACACATAATTACAAGCATTTGTTTTCAAATTGTCAGGCGCTAAATTGTGCCGTCTGTCGGAGAGAGGCTAACTTAGGCCGGTTTTGCCATCTGGCGGCAGCAACAAGCACCAACAGTTTTCACTGAAAAACACAAAAAAGGTAAACAAGGCATTAAAGTTATGAAATTGTGGTTGAAATACAAAATGTTAGCACCCTTACCTCACGGTGAGAATATCCCTGTTGAGATGCGCGGCACTGAATAGCCTAGGCCTATGCTAAGCGGTTCCCCATCCAAGCGCCGTCAACGCTCCAGAAACTGCGACCACAAACCACAATCCAACCTGACCTACAGCTACAGTGATGCCCACACGAACCACCGACTTCGGCTGAATCTATTCACCCACCACAGGAACACTACACTTAGTAAATACGACGGGAGCTCCCTAGAACCTGCACACCAAAGTCGTCCCACACGTGCGTCTCCTTCACTGCCCTTCGTCGCCCGAATATCCCTAAAACTAGCTAGCCTACCCAAATATGCCTAAAACTAGCTAGCCTACCCAACATAAATCAAATTACACCACACGCCCCCTTATCTCAAGATCAATCTAACAAAAAAAAAAAAAAAAAAAAAATTAACGAGAGAAGACAACTATATGGGAAAAACAACAACGAAATCATAGTAATTTCCCACCGTACCTAATGGCGTACCGCCCTAGTACTACTAAGGTACGTTAGACATCGTGCAGTCCCTTTATCCCACCTACTCCATTATTTTCACAATCACTTTCCATCTCATAGTTTCCCCTCCACCCTGGCCGTCGCCTCTCTCTCTCTGCGACCGTCGTGGTACCACTTCGTTTTCTTCTACCTCTTCTTGCTCATCATCTCCCACCTCATCATCAGTTGAAGACTCTACCACTCTTCTGACGTCCAAGATGTGACGTGGCATCCCGTCGACACTGAGGTTATTCCTGGAATGCACGTCCCTCACAGTATTCCTCCCCCACTGGGATGTACACTTTGCGTTTGGGGGGTTCACCCAAATCTCCTCCCCAATTTGGATAGAGGCAGGCCCTTCTTCCCCCACAATGGCCATCGGCACCGCATATGGATGTCGCCATTCATACTGAAATACTGCTCTTTGTGGTACGGTTCTCTCATCCTGACCTGACCTAGGGGACATATTATACCAAAATACTGCTTCCATAGGCGCTACCTGTCCCCTCTCTGCCATTGCCTTGATTGTCCGATGATGTCTTTCCACAATTCCGTTCCCACTTGGCCGATACGCAGCTCTAAAGAAACGTCGGACATTCCACCAATCAAGCATGTCCTTCAAAGCCTGCGACCGAAAAGCAGTACCGTTATCCATCAACACCTCATCAACTGGACCCCTCTCTAGGAAGATCTCATTCAGCACACCTGCAATCTCTTCCGCATTCTCTGCTCTTAATTCCCTCCAGATAGCCACCCGTCCCGGTCCGCAGTCTACCATAGATAGGTACAAGCCCTGCCGATAGTGTGTCACATCAACCGCCAACCTTTTCCAATCATTATCCACTCTAATCTCCCCAGACACATGTACACTCGGTGCAGGGTTGATCGACTGACATCTGTCACAACGTCTCACCACCTCTCGAACGTTGTCCGTTGTGACTGCAGGGTCAACCTTCCTTGCCACAAACAGCGTCCTGTCGACTCCCATGTGGTGCATTTGATGTAGCTCCTATACACTTGGTGCTCCCATGCAACACCATAGCCGCCTCCTTTGTCTCCTCTGGCACCCCAAGCCATGATTTCTTTATTCTTGTTAGGGCATCTGCCTTGTTCTTCTCTGATGGCACAAAAACTACACACAACTGCAGACCATACACATCTTTCAACTCCCTCAGAATTCCCAGACGACGCTTCACAATCAGTTCTGAGGCTCCCTTCGTTCGAACTCTTTTCTCTTCCGTCACCACTGATTTCAGCCAACCAAACACTGTAGCAGAATCAGTTCGAACCTCGATCTCTCGCAAACCCCACTTCAAGGCCAAATTGATACCTTTCAACACCGCATCCAACTCGGCCACGTTGATATGACTGTAGTCGTGCTTCTTCCTCAACCACGCAGCATCCTCAACTTCTACATTACCTATCTCCAATATCACGCCTGTCGCTATACTACTTGCGTCACACCATACAACCCTCTTCTCCGACTTCGGGGTGTACCCTCTTCTCCGACTTCGGGGTGTACCATCTTCCTCTCACTGGGTCTTCACGTCTCACTCTTTCTATGACATCTTGCATCATTGTGACTGTCTCTTTTCCGACCTTGTCTTCCCATCTTACACCTTCCGCTCTCCTCTTAACGTAACTACATGCTACCCGAAGCCATCCTGCAATGGGATAGTGGCCCACCAGCCTTCCACAAGCTGAGAATAGCTCTCTCCTACTCCAATTCTCCCTAATTTCCGGAACCTCATTACCTCTCTGGAATACTAGCTCGCCTGTTCTATCTCTTTCTAATCTCAAGCCCAATGCCGCACCCCCTTCCAACGGCTGCGGCTCCTTTGTGGCCAATCCAAACCTAGCCAAGTGCTCTACAACCTCGGCTGCCGTCACCACAGTCTCATCCACTAGTATATCGTCAATATATGAATTCGTGGCAGCCTTCATCTCCTGCCTTTTCCACAGCACTGTCTTGAGTATCCTCGCCATGATTCTTAGAGCCGAATTCAACCAGAAACCCAACCTCGTCAAGCAATACGTTTTCCCCTTATATCTCACCAGCTGGTACTTCCAGAGCTTCTCTGTCACATGAATTTGTAAATAAGCGGACTTCAAATCCACAATGGTCGAGGCCCCACCCATCTGCCTCCACTCCCCGAGTGTCTCGCCGCACACATCCGCTACGTCATCGCCTGTGTGACTCATCACGTGGGTAATAAGTTCACGAAAATCCAATCCAGGCCGTACCTTGTTTTTCGTCGGTTGAACCACCGCCATCAACGGCAACACTCCACTCTCCACTTCCTCCCCCCACGGCAGCAGAATGCCCTCATTAATCCACCTCTTCACCTCCTTGTCAAAATCTTCTCTCACTCCCTCTTTCATAGCATGTTCGTAACAACCAACTTTGTTCTTCAAAACAGGCAACTCTCCTCTCAACAACCACTTGACTACCAACTTCCTACCATCAAATACCGCAACAAAATCCTTATCCTCAATCTTGCATGGATCAGCACCCCATTCGGTGCCTGTCTTCAACGCCCCTCTCTTTGGCTCAACAACCCCGGCTGCCTTTGCAAACTTATCTTTCAGCTCTTCAGTCTCTGTCAGCTTCACAACCCTCCCTTCCGACTTTATGGCCACAGCGCATTGGGTCTCTCCACTCTCGGCAGTTGAACGGCTTACCGGTACCTTCCCAAACGTTACCGGTACTCTTCCATCTACAATCGTAGCGCCACCCAGTTGGCTGATTACGTCCATCCCCGTCACTACATCAATGCCGTCAATTACTCTATCAAGTACTATGGCCCTGATCCACAATCGGATTCCTCGCACTGTCAACTCCACTTCTCTGGCACCCTCACACCTTATCTCTCTTCCATCGACTGCAACCAGCCTAGCGTCCTCTCCCTCACACTTTCCTACCAAACGAGAGGCCAACACAGTGGTCGAACAGCCAGTATCCACAAGGGCTCTTGCCCCTTTCCCCCCCACCAGTACCTCCACCACAGGCAGGGAGCTTGGGAGCGCCTTTACTCGACTAAAGGGGTAGCTTCCGGCGCAGCAGCTCCCCTTTGACCATTTCCCTGGTTGCAACAGCTCGCTATGTGACCCTCCTTCCCACACCGATATAGTTTTCAACCTCCAATGTAATGGTCTTTCCTGTCAATGTCTTGACAAAAATCTGCATCGTGGTTAATGTGGTTGTCGTGCCTAAATAGACAAATTGCTCGTTTTGTCAAATCGTTTGTGCCTTTTGACCATTTGAGCAAATCGTTAGAGGGTCTGACCACTTTGCCAAATATGCATCATATTTGACAAAGTCGGCAAAATGGACAAACGATTGAAACTATTAATTGCTGTTGTCAATGCTATTAAATTTAGCTACATTTCCGCTACATTAGCTGAATTCGATTTAGTGGCAAGTTCTGTCTGTAATATCAAGACTTATAGCAACATTTGGACCAATTTGAATAATAATAATCTGGAGTAGAGGGTATTTATTTTTCTAACCATGTTGAATCGCTAGATAAAATCTAGCACTATTTTATTTCTTGGTAACTCTGATGACAATTTAATTCTACCAATCAGATAAAAGGTAATGTCTCCACCTCAATGTTGTAGTCATGAAGTCCGATTTAACGTTAACGGGTTATACTCTGCAGGATAACATACATATCCTTCACAAGTCATGTCCCAATTATTATAAGATATACCCAACCTTCCCAGAATGTGACCCCTTCGCAAAGATGTGGTTGAGTATCAACCGAAGTGATCATTATTATTATCACGTCACCATAAATAATTTAAGCCGAGAAATTTGGAATGAGGCGTACCAATTTCACGTGAGTTCGGAACCTCATCATATTGAGTTTTGGCAATGTAGAAATGTGAATGAAAAATTGAAGAATTGGTATCTATGGTATGGGCTGGATGATATGGTAGAGGCCTCATGATACCATTATACAATACTATTAAAACATTAATATCGGAGGACCTCTCTTTCATTATTGCGGAGCCACAGAGTGAGCCATGGTGTAAAAGAATGAGTGGAAAGGTCCCGCGATACCCATTCTATAATAATGTTCAAAATAATGTAAACAAATTACTATCGCAGGTCTTATCTTTCACTGAGGGGGCCAATGAAAACGATCTTTCTAAATGAAAGAGTTTCCTAGAACATGTTAAATCAATCTTTCTATACGAAAGATGTTTCATGTGGCGGGCGTGGTTGGAGTATTATCGGGAATTGGGTCTCACCATTCCTATCTGTACCCCACAAGGATTTGCGGACAGTCTTTTGGACAATGAAAAGGAGACACTAAAATGGCTAACATTGGCTCTGACAGCTAACATGAATTAAATCTACCATTGCTAACCTTCGGGGTGTATTTAGAAACCTTTAGTTTAGTCACTTCAACCTCGGAAGTTGTCTTTGAGTTAGCTGTGGGTAGAAAGCTAATTTTGGAAAGGTAATTATAAGAGTGAGAGAACTCTCTTTTTCTTTGTTTATAATAAACTTTTTTTAACCAGAAAAATTCGTTTCTTTTCCACCTCTTGTAAAAGGATTTGATATCCGTGTTATATATATTTGGATAACGAAAAGTGTTTTGTTTTGTTCGCTAAAGGGTATAATTATATAAAGGGCGATCACCAACCCCCAATGAGATAGTCATGGCCTCCTCATTGGGTTCTTCTTCTCTGGAGGACATTATACGTATCCTTCATTCATCGTGTCCAAAATATGATCACCCCATCTTCGTAAAGACATTGTCGATTATCAACCTTGAGTCAGCTATGGAGAAGCGGGATAAGGTGATACTCCTGACAGCCTTCGTGGTGAAACGCATGTGGCCCATGGATCTACGCGAAGCCGTCAACCGTCGTCTGCTGGAGCGGGCGGTTTCCGAGAACATGTTGGAGAGTGAGCTGTTGAATGTCCAATGGAAAAATTACAAACATTATTTTTTTCCGACCGAGAGCTGGGTCATATAGGAGGAGCAACCATGGAAGAATTGGTGTTGGTGTTGTGGGATTTCTTCGAGATACACCGACACTACACCACCGTCTTCCAACACCGTTCTCGCGTTAGAGACAATTTTCGCAGAACTCTCTAATACAATTTTCGCAGAATTAACCACTATAATATAGACTTGAACAGTTACCTGAAGGGGGTTATCGAAGTACACGACCTATCCATGTATTCAATGAACCAATCTATAGGGTATAATCTACATTATTTTCACGTCTCATTAACCATGAGTAAGTTAAGCCAAGATATTTGGAAAGAGGCGTACCAATTACACACAAGTTCGGAACCTCATCATGTTGAGTTTTGGCAATGTGGAAATGTGAAGGAAAAATTAAAGAATTGGTATCAAAGGTATGGGCTGGACTATATTGTAGAGGTCTCACCATTCTACCAAAATGTTAACAAAATAGTATCGCGGGTCCTCTCTTTCATAAATCCCCGGGGAAAGAGCCCGCCAAAATATCGAAGGCTTGAGGGAGAGGTCTCCCGATATCCCTTTTACAATAACGTTAAACAGGCGGTGTCGAGGATCCTCCCTTTCACTATTCCGAAGCGAAAGAGGGGCCCAATAGAATCAGTCTTTCTATACGAAAGATTTTTCATGTGGCGGGCGTGGTTGGAGTATTATCGGGAATTGGGTCTCACCATTCCTATCTGTACCCCACAAGGATTTGCGGACAGTCTTTTGGACAATGAAAGGGAGACACTAAAATGGCTAACATTGCTCTGACAGCTAACATGAATGAAATCTACCATTGCTAACCTCCGGGGTTTTTATATATGACCCTTTTTTATTCAGAGCCGTACTACTCACACCTCCGTCATGTGTGTGCAGCACGGTGTGGTGTAGCCAGTTGAGAACCTGAACTCACGATTACAGATAGACCAAAGTCTTAGATTACGATTTGGGCCTTGAGGGGTGTGGCCAGTGGATTGAATAATTACTAGTTTGGGCCTGTGATTGGCTGTATATAAATCCTCAGACCACCTCTCGTCCACATTACATTACACCCCTATTGTTCATATAAAAAGGCTGAGGCGGGCTAGTAAAGTTATCAGCACCAGTAATAGTACCAATGAATACCCTAAATTCTGATGCTTTACTAATGCTGTTACTGTTGATTATATCGCAGAGGATACTGATACTGTTGTTCATGCTGAGGATGAAGTTGCGGAGATATCATCCAACATAAAAAACAAGATATCAACCATAGATGATGGTATTGGTGGTTCTTCTATCAAACCCCAGTTATCTCCCACCATGAAAACAAAGACATTTAAATCGGATGGTGTTGGTGGTTCTTCTACCAAACCCCAGTTATCTCCCACCACGAAAACCAAGAAATCTTAATCGACCATACCGGTTGGGTCTTTTATCCCCAGTTAACTCCCAGACAACTAAATTAACCATGGATGACCCCATTAACCCTCTCCGATATATGATGCAATTTTGAGCCGATTAGGGATACTTCTTCCAACACCGTTCTCGTGTTAGCGACAATTTTCGCAGAGTTATCCATCTCTGTATAAACTTTAACATATACCTGAGGACGGTTATCGACCTACACGACCTATCCATGTATGCAATGGACCAATCTATAGGGTATACTCTACACCATTTTCACGTCTCATTAACCATGAGTAAGTTAAGCCAAAATATTTGGAAAGAGGCGTACCAATTACACACGAGTTCGGAACCTCATCATGTTGAGTTTTGGCAATGTGGAAATGTGAAGGGAAAAATAAAGAATTGGTATCAAAGGTATGGGCTGGACGATATTGTAGAGGTCTCACCATTCTACCAAAATGTTAACAACATAGTATCCCGAGTCCTCTCTTTCATATATCCCCGGGGGAAGTATCGAAGGTTTGAGGGAGAGGTCTCCCGATACCCCTTTTTATAAAAACGTTAAACAGGCGGTGTCGAGGGTCCTCCCTTTCACTATTCCGAAGCGAAAGAGGGGCCCAATAGAATCAGTCTTTCTATACGAAAGATTTTTCATGTGGCGGGCGTGGTTGGAGTACTATCAGGAATTAGGTCTCACCATTCCTATCTGTACCCCACAAGGATTTGCGGACAGTCTTTTGGACAATGAAAGGGAGACACTAAAATGGTTAACATTTGCTCTGACGGCTAACATGAATGAAATTGACCATTCACCGTTGGTGATTCCATTGTGGTAACGGTCTACGAAACTGGGAGACCAATAGTATTCCTTGGAATGAACATGCTCACTGGTATCCCTTCTGTAACTTTATCCTATTGGAAAAGGGTAAGGTATTTATTGATTAGATGTATATTCGTCGCCCATCGTCCACCACCGCGCCACCTCCACCTATCACCGAACTCATTAATGGAGCTGGATATGGTGCGGGTTGTGGTGATGTCGTGCCTAAGTAGGCAAATTGCTCGTTTTGTCAAATCATTTGTGCCTTTTGACCATTTGCGTAAATTGTTTGAGGGTCTGACCACTTTGCCAAATATGCATCATATTTGACAGTCGGCAAAATGAGCAAACGATTGAAACTATTAATTACTGTTGTCAATGGTATTAAATTTAGCTACATTTCCGATACAATAGCTGAATTCGATTTAGTGGCAAGTTCTGTCTGTAATATCAAGGCTTCTAACAACATTTGGACCAATTTGAATAATAATAATCTGGAATAAAGGGTATATTTTTTCTAACCAATCGATAGATAAAATCTAGCACTATTTTTTTTTTTTCTTGATAACTCTGATGATAATCAGATAAAAGGCAATGTCTCCACCTCATGAAGTCCAATTTAACAATAATGGGTTATACTCTGCAGAATATCATACATATCCTTCACAAGTCATGCCCCTATTATAAGAGATACCCAACCTTCCCAGAATGTGACCCCTTCGCAAAGATGTGGTTGAGTATCAATCGAAGTGAGTCAAATATGGAGATGCGGAATAAGGTGATACTCATGACGGCCTTCGTGGTGAAATATATGTGGTACATGGATCAACGCAAAACTGTCAACCATCATCTGCTGAAGCGAGCGGTTTCCGAGAACATGTTGGATGTCATCTCCCCACCGGATCCCGACCGGGATGAAAATATAGTGGAGCATTATTCATTTTCATGGATGGCGGGGGATGGATGGGAGATTTAATATTTGTGTTGTGGGATTTCTTTGAGATACATCGGCACTATACCGCCGTCTTCCAACACCGTTCTCGCGTCAGGGACAATTTTAAGCAAGCTAAACATATATTTATAGACCAAAATGAACAAATGGACACGACCTCTCCATGTATTCGATAGATCAATCTATAGGGTATACTTTACATCATCATTATAACGTCTCCATAAATAATTTAAGCCGAGATATTTGGAACGAGGCGTACCAATTACACGTGAGTTCGGAACCTCATCATATTGAGTTTTGGCAGTGTAGAAATGTGAATGAAAAATTGCAGAATTGGTATCAAAGGTATGGGCTGGACGATATGGTAGAGGCCTCACGATACCCATTCTACAAAAATATTAAAACATTAGTATCAGAGGTCCGATCTTTCATTATTCCGGAGCCACAGAGTGAGCCATGGTGTAAAAGAATGATTGGAAAGGTCCCACGACACCCATTCTATAATAATGTTAAAAAATTAGTATCGCAGGTCTTCTCTTTCACTATTCCGATGCGAAGGAGGGGGCCAATGAAAAGATCTTTCTAAACGAAAGATATTTCGCATGGCGGGCCTTGTTGGAGCACCGTAGAGACGTTAAAATAAAAACGGGGCTCACCATTCCTATCTACATCTCACAAGGATTTACAGACAATCTTTTGGATAGTGAAAAGGATTTGATATCCGTGTTATATACATTTGGATAACGATCAATTTTTTTTTTTTTAGTTAAAGGGTATAATTATATAAAGGGTGATCACCAACCCCCAATGAGATAGTCATGGCCTCCTCCTCATTAACAACAATAATAATCTGGAGTAAAGGGTATTTTTCTAAATCTAATAAATATTTTTGTATTTCTTGAAGACAATTTAATTCTACCAATCAGATAAAAGGGTAACTGCATCTCATCTAGTGTCAGTTCTCCCTGTCTCCACCTCATTATTATAGTCATGGAGTCCGAGTGGATGGGTTATTCCTCATTGGGGTTGGTGGGTTATTCGCTGCAGAATATCATACATTGCCTTCACATGTCATGTCCCACTTATACGAGACACCCAACCTTCCCAGAATGTGACCCATTCGTAAAGATGTGGTTGAGTATCAACCGAACTGAGTCAAATATGGAGATGCGGGATAAGGTGATACTCATGACAGCCTTGGTGGTGAAACGTATGTGGTGCATGGATATACGCGAAACCGTCAACCATTATCTGCTGAAGCGAGCGGTTTCCAAGAACATGTTGGAGAGTCACCTGTTGGATGTCATCTCCCCACCGGATCCCGACCGGGATGAAAATGTGGAGCAACATATATTTACAATGCTTGTACATTTGGTGATTATTTTGTGGGATTTCTTTGAGATACATCGGCACTATACCGACGTCTTCCAACACCGTTCTCGTGTCAGGGACATTTTTAACCAAGCTAATATAGACCAAAATGAGCAAATGGGTCGGGTTATCGAACTACACGACCTCTCCATGTATTCGATAGATCAATCTATAGGGTATACTTTACATCATCATCATCATAACGTCTCCATAAATAATTTAAGCCGAGATATTTGGAACGAGGCGTACCAATTACACGTGAGTTCGGAACCTCATCATATTGAGTTTTGGCAGTGTAGAAATGTGAATGAAAAATTGCAGAATTGGTATCAAAGGTATGGGCTGGACGATATGGTAGAGGCCTCACGATACCCACTCTACAAAAATATTAAAACATTAGTATCGGAGGTCCGATCTTTCATTATTCCGGAGCCACAGAGTGAGCCATGGGGCAAAAGAATGATTGGAAAGGTCCCACGATACCCATTCTATAATAATGTTAAAAAATTAGTATCGCAGGTCTTCTCTTTCACTATTCCGATGCGAAGGAGGGGGCCAATGAAAACGATCTTTCTAAACGAAAGATATTTCGCATGGCGGGCCTTGTTGGAGCACCATAGAGACGTTAAAATAAAAACGGGGTTCCCAATTCCTATCTACATCTCACAAGGATTTACAGACAATCTTTTGGATAGTGAAAAGGATTTGATATCCGTGTTATATACATTTGGATAACGAAAAGTGTTTTGTTTTGTTCGCTAAAGGGTATAATTATATAAAGGGTGATCACCAACCCCCAATGAGATAGTCATGGCCTCCTCATTGGGTTCTTCTTCTCTGGAGGACATTATACGTATCCTTAGTTCGTCGTG
>JBAKBP010039468.1:0-14911 GCA_037953745.1 Lithodes maja | reverse complement strand
CCGTGTGTCAATTTACCCAGGATCATATACCCCTGAACGACCACATGCAACCTCGTTGTCACAACCGGCAATATGGCTTATGTCCAGGTTATATACCAATAACCTTAGTGACCACCTGGTCAGCCTCATATTCCGATTGTGAAACTGGTCCAAGATCTCGAGAGGGTAATGATCTGGGTAAACTACACCGACCGGACCATAGGCTGGAACATAGATCTCGAAATGCCCAGCGCATCATTGTCCTTTTCACTTTCATTCATCAGGCTCTGACACGTTGCTGGTGCATTCTTAAGTCCGTCAGGCACAACATTGCACTGGTAGGTACTCCCGTCCACAACAAAACCACATACCTCTTTAGCACGCTCGGACAAAGTTACAAGCAACGACCACTCACGACATTCCTTATCCCTCAGATCCTTCGTCCACACGTAATCCAGCTCTGCTTGCACCATAGGCTGTCGAGCAGGATTTATACGGCAGGGAATTAAACTGAGCCTTGCACTATCTCCAGCCTGCATGTCGGATTCTACCCCGTACCTCAGGCCTGGAGAAGCAACAAACATGCGAAAGTACTGCCATAGCCTAGTAAATAACTGCCTTGCACTGTCTCCACGAACAACATGCCTTGTGCCCTCCCACAACCCAGCCGAGACCGCAGCTTCTAACCTGTAGTCTCCCTCCTTCTCCACCTTCGTCCCTAGAACAGCCAGGTCATGAGAGGGACAATCAGTACCACCCGTGCAGTCACTCCACAGTTCATTATTGCTAAGGCTTCCCGCCGATACCGTACATGCGCACCCCCGCATTCCTTGTGACGACATCTGCCTGCGCAGCATCACCGCTTTCAGCGACATGGCCAGATACAGTCGGTCTATGGTAGGGCTGTTGCATTAGACTAGAGCAGCATTGGGAGGCTATGCGACGACCGGGCACTGCGATACCACAGCCGACCTTACCAATCTGCTCAATGTCCTCCTTTTGACCACCACCCTTGGCAGCCATGGGTCGACCCTGACCTGGCAACCATGCCAAGGCCTCGTCGCCCACCTTAAACCACCCGAAACAACGAGGCTAACGGTCTTTTAACAGTCACATGACCTGCCTGCGGAACATCTCGCACCGCCCGAGTTGTGAGACTCAGGGCTCGGCACGACCAGTGGGTATGAACCGAGCTGGTGCTGGAGTGCTGCACACTGCTGCTCAGGCAGGTGCTCTAGCACTTCCACAGCCACCAGACTCGTGTCCCCCGCCCACTGCTTCGCCGAGACATGACAATCCCTACTCTCCTCCACCTGTGCCCTACTGCCCCCCTCTCCTTCTCCACCTTGGCCGCGGCAGACCAACGCAGGGACAGTAGGCTGCTCAGGTGGTTGCCTCACAAACTCCTCCAACAGGTTCACATGACATGCTTCCCCGTCCTCGTGTTTAATCTCGACAGCACCATTACCACACTTCTGAACTTCCGGATCCTCCAACTGCAGTTTACAAATATCTGAGGGAGCCAACCTGTCTAGATGCTTCCGAAGCAACCCAAGTCCTTCCCCAATATCAAACTGAGCAACCCTTTTTTCTCTCCGTGTGCAACGTTGCTGCCTCGGAGTCTCTTCCGGCCCTACCTCCTCACTAGCTGTGACAGGTCCTGGGGCCTCTCCAGACTCTAACATAGGTGCCAATACTAAATCACCCAGGAGAGCCGCCGAGTCAAAACTCTTAAAACCAACTCCAGCTTTAGCCTCCTCCTGTTGATCGTTCCTCTGCTGGTCTGAAGACGGAGGACTAGGCTGTGACACTTTAGCTGCCCGAGCTCAGGGTGACAACACACGCCATGGGTTGTGTCTGGCACCGCTCGACCCACTCTTGTTCTCCCCCACTCACGTCGGCCGGCCTCTCGGCAACGACTAAGGGTAGAACCTCAGAAGCGGGCATTGCAAAGTCGTTGCCGAGAAGAAGGTCGACGCCCTCCACTGGCAGTTTCTCCACAATCCCGACATCCAATTCACGTGTCACACCATCCACCTCCAACTCCAACCGCACCAGCGGGTATGACCGAGTTGCATTAATACCCTGCACCACTACCACCCGAGCCGCATTTATAGGGTAGCCAGTCAAGTTATTCATCAAAGTCTGGAAGCACCTGTATCACGCAAGACCTCTACTCATGCTTGCGCCCGCCCACATCACGCAACCCCGTCCTCTATGGTCGCAAAAACATCCTGAGCAGGGTTCGAGCCTCCCAGGTGCTTCTGCATTGGCTGTGCCTCAGCCTCTGACGAACTGCCCCGGGCAAACTCAGAAGACTTCGGAGACACACCAATGTTGCAGGCCAAAGACACAGCTGCTGTAGGTGGTTTGCTAGGACAGACTCTTGCAAAGTGCCCCTTTTCATGACAATGATAACACTCCAACTCCCCTCTGGGCTTCCCTTGGTACTGGGAAGGGCCCGGCCCCTTCTTAAATGGGACGGTGCTAGTCTTGTGGTCAGTCTTGGTATCATAGCTCTTGTACTTGTTTGCATAATGTATATCACCAACTCGGGGGGGTGGGGCGTCACGCCCCTTGTTACCTGCCTCACTACGCTGGGCAGACCCGCACCCACGAATTAATGATAGCCGGAGGTCAGCCATCTCAGCTGCCTCCTGTAGAGTTTTTGGATTCTTTTCTTTAATAGTTAAAGTCATTTCTGCACCTGTACACTTATAAAACTGCTCGAGCAGAAACAGCTCAGTCAACTGTTCGGCCGTCTCAGCTTTCTCAGAACGTGTCCAGTTAGCAAGTGCATCTTTTAAGTCCCGGGCATGTTCAAGAAAGGTCGCCTCCCTAGTCTTCGTAACACCCCGAAACTTCAATCGATATGTTTCTGGTTGCAACTCGTATGCCCGTAGGACAGCTCTCTTCAATTCTGGGTAGTCAATGCAAGACTCTAAAGGCAGTGCATCATAAGCCTTCAGACCCTTACCCGTAAGTCTTGAGGAGACCAGAGCTGCCCACTTCTCTTCAGGCCAATTATGCTCCCTACACTTCTTCTCAAAACGATTAAAAAATTCTGTGACTTCAGTTTCACTAAATGCCGGCACCAACTTGACTAAGTGGGACAAGGACTGTTCTCTTACCTGGCCCTCACGGCCCATCCGAATCCCTGTCGACTCTGCACGAGTCTTATCTAAATCTATTTGAGCACAATATTTCTCTGAGTCGTACCTAAGCTCAGCCTCGTGCCTCCTAACCTCAATCTCATGCTTCCTAGTCTCAGCCTCAATCTCATACTTCCTAGACTCAATTTTAGCAAGCTCAAGTCTAAATATCATCTCAGGAGACAGGCCGGAAGAGGGAGCTGCCACTACTGAAGGAGGGGGGGCAAGAACTGGGGAACCACCATACGCACCGCCCGAGGGCACTCCAATCTTCCAATGCTCATCCCTCTGTGGGAGAGTGCTAACCTCCGGCAACTGAGTGGACGGCACTGTGGGAGTCGAGTGAGAGGGGATCTGGGGAGGAACCCCCCCAAACGCCCTCTCCTCCGAAACCCCATGTCGCCCACGCAACACCCAGGAAATCAGCTCCCCCTTGGACATCCCTACTACATTGGATTTGCCCAAAACCTTGGCTATCAGGTGCAAGCCATAAACATTCACCCCAGTCAGCCTCTCCTCCGTCACGTGGTACTGCTTACTCACAAAAAGTCTAGCATCCTCCTCACTAGTTACTAACGGCACCTCCTCACTTAGCATCTCTCGCTCCTCGTCAGTACTAGGGCACGACATACTGAAGTTCACCAAAAAATTCTCGAGACAAAAGTGTTAAACTCCCTTATGCAAGCACTAATTACTAAATTAACTGGAGTCTCTTAAATGCTCTCCTAATTGCCTTACAAAAAAAAATATTCTTCAATATGTACGCTAAAGTACCAACAAACAAATGTTGTACAACTCTGCAAAAAATTATACTGTTCACAAAATCCTAAGCAAGGTCGCCATTTGTTACGACCGGGCACTCGGGTACACTAGGGCTCTTACACAGGACTCGAGTATGGCTCGCTGCCACAACGGAAACACACGATCCCAACCCCAGAGTACTGCCAGCCGAACAAAAAAACGCCACTACCCTCCAGAGTTCTATCTGCTATAACGGGGTATACAAGAACTTGGTACTAGCGTTTCACACAACAGACTAATAACAAGACGGGAGTTATCTAGTCTGGTCAACAATCAAACAAAGAAGAAAGTACTACAACACTAAAGAATAGTGTTGGCCGAAGCCGAAGTAATCCACCCTTGAACTAAGAACTTAAGAAGTCCTCCACCCTCTACTTCGGATCGGCACTATTACGTTACGTTAAACAATAGTCCTCGAGCATCAAGCAAGGAATCTTCTGATAAGTTAGATGCTTCTCGAATACTCATAAGAAGTAAGTATCGGATTTTGAACAGCAATTTAATGAATAACTCACTGGTAATTAAAGGCTTTAAATTGACATAAGAAGAATTATAAGAATAAGCAATAGGATATGGCAAACATTAAGAAGAAGTACTCCGACAATGCACTGGCAATAGCCTACTAGGATTGTGCTCGTGGGCCACTAATCTCTACAGTAGCTAAGCGTGCCACACATGAAATCAATAGTGCTTAAACAATAATATACATAAGGAGAAGCTTCAATACTATGCTGTATCTGCTGGTCGAGCAAAGTCTAGCTGGGATATCTAAGGTTAAGAGACAATGGCTGAGCAAGCGGCTCGTAGCCTAGCGAGGTCCTTAAGACTGTGCGGCCAAATTACGGTAATTGACGGGATGCTCTCTTGAGAGATCCAGATCACTAGTATCTGGTTCTCTCCTGGCGATCCTCTCAAAGTCAAGCAAATGAGATAGCACAGTGTTGGGTGGCACAGGCAAAAGCCCTCACTCGCAACACAGTGCTAAACTCCCACGGTACACAATCAAAAAGACCCCCTAGGCTTCCCACGTCTCCGTTGCAATTGTGCTGGTTCAACCAACCTAGCACTCATAGGAAATCACAACTCGAGGAACCCTATCCCAGTCTAGCATTACCTAAACCAGCAGAAAACAGGAACATGAATAATAGTACACAGGGAAATACATATACGAGTGCAACAAACATCAATCAATCCTATTCTAGTTAACCCTTCCAAAAATAGGCTATCTAACAGGCACTTATCTCGTGAGAACTCAAGCGATAATACTTTGGCTGACTAAATCTGCACCAAAGGGGTCATTGGTTAAAAAGGGACGAGAAGAGAAGAAAATAGGCTGTTCAGAGAGTAGAGAAAGTTCACATCAGTCGGAAGAATATCGATAGTTGCAAGGGATATGAGAGGTCGCTTTGCCTGATGAGTTCTGAAGCATGGTGGCAAAAACCTCTCTTTTTATACTCGGCCCTCTAGCGGCATATCTCAAACTACTTAAGGACCGCCCACTGGCAATCATGACGTCATATTCTCTCAATCTGGGATTGACAAAGAACTTCCCACGCGCTGAAAGGGAGGAAGGGAGGAGGGAATTAGGCCTACCGGCCCGCGTGGCGTACTCACTGATCCCCGTTACGTAACTCTCTCTCTCATCATTGTATATAAGTCCCACACACAATACTTATATCTAATGATATAAAATAGAACTCGTTGACTTAGAAGAAAACAAAATACATAATGATAATACTTATAGTACAACGGTTCACATAAACTGAGTTAGGAAACTCTACACAGACTACAGCCAAAGTTCCTGCCCTGACGATCCTAGCGAGAGTGGGGCCTGACTGGGCGTTCTGTACAGCATGCTCATACTCGACATGCGTCACACTATCCTATTATGTTCTATATTTTCTGTATTATCTATCCTATTATGTTACCTATTATCTATCCTATTATGTTCTATATTTTCTGTATTATCTATCCTATTATGTTCTATATTTTCTGTATTATCTATCCTATTATGTTCTATATTTTCTGTATTATCTATCCTATTATGTTACCTATTATCTATCCTATTATGTTCTATATTTTCTGTATTATCTATCCTATTATGTTCTATATTTTCTGTATTATCTATCCTATTATGTTCTATATTTTCTGTATTATCTATCCTATTATGTTACCCATTATCTATCCTATTATGTTCTATATTTTCTGTATTATCTATCCTATTATGTTCTATATTTTCTGTATTATCTATCCTATTATGTTCAATATTTTCTGTATTATCTATCCTATTATGTTACCTATTATCTATCCTATTATGTTCTATATTTTCTGTATTATCTATCCTATTATGTTCTATATTTTCTGTATTATCTATCCTATTATGTTACCTATTATCTATCCTATTATGTTCTATATTTTCTGTACTATCTATCCTATTATGTTCTATATTTTCTGTATTATCTATCCTATTATGTTACCTATTATCTATCCTATTATGTTCTATATTTTCTGTATTTTCTATTCTATTATGTTCTATATTTTCTGTATTATCTATCCTATTATGTTCTATATTTTCTGTATTATCTATTCTATTATGTTACCTATTATCTATCCTATTATGTTCTCCCACCTCCACCCCCACCTATTACCTATCTATACATCTACATCCATCTCTATATACTACCTCCTTTCTCCCTCATGTTTAGCTCGATTAGCGTTGAGAACAAAAGGACCTTCGCCCCATTAGTTTGGCGGTTTTAAGACCTTTTACTCCATTTTTTGTTTCAATATGAAGACTTTTCGTGCCATTAAGGTGTCGATATATTCCCGGTGAGTGCTAGCGAGCCTGTAAAATCGGCCTGTAATTCGGCCGGCACAATATTCTACTAACAAGATGTACACATTTATCTCAAACGGGGGTCTTGTTTTTTTTTTTTTTATAGCGTGATGGAGGCTTAGGGAGCAAAAAGAAAAAACAAAATTATGATATATATATATATATATATATATATATATATATATATATATATATATATTATACATATATATATATATATATATATATATATATATATATATATATATATATACCGGTATATTAAAATAAATAAAAATGTAACAAATATAACAAATACAAATAAATAACAAAAATAATCTTAACACCACCACCTCCGTACGCGTTCACTGTAGCGTTCCGTAACCCAACAGTCGTCCCGGAGCGCACCGTAACAATACAGAACCCCTTTGTTGTCGTCCGGCCGTAGCGTAAGAGGCTTAGCTATACGGATTACGGGACCGATACTTCACGACGGAAGAGGCTCGCTGTTGATACCTGGAAGTACTTTTATGTTGTTTATGTACCCTGCTCAGTATAGGTACTTATCTTAATTCATTCATTTTACTCCCAACACCAAACACCCTCAAATGAAATTAATGAATATGATAGTGAGGGAGACAAAAGGCAGAACTGCCTGTGGCGAGTGCCTCCCCCAGAGTTGAAAGAGTGACATGGCCAAAATCAAGGGACGTTCGAGCCAAAATGCCTGGACACAGAGTTTGAAGCAATTTAAGTCATAGGAAGAGGGAAAGACTGATTCTGGGATACAGTTCCAGAGCTCAGCGGTTGACTAGAAGATAGAATGAGAATAACGTCTCACTCTTGGGTTGGAGAGTTGCACAGAGTAAGGGTGGGATTGTGTTGCAAGACAGGTGTTACATGGTCTACGAAGAGGGTGTGGTATACACTGGGAGAGCTCTAAGGAACACTATTATTGTAATAGCGATAGAATAATGAGAGAGATGCAACATTACGGTGAAGAGAGAGAGGCTGCAGAGAATTGGGGAGTAGACGTGACTTAATGAGAAGGAAGGCTTTCTTTTCTACTTTGTCTAGAAGTGCTGTGTGAGAGGATCCATCCCACATGTGAACAATACTCAATACAAGGACGCACTGCCCTTGTACAGAGCAAGAAGCTGCGCAGGGTAAAAAAAAAACAGAGGCGGTTGAGCACACCCAGCTTCTGGGAAGCTGTTTTAGCAAGAGTGGTAATATGATCTTTCCAAGAGAGATCAGAAGAAAAAGAGACACCGAGAATAATCAGAGAAGATGAAGGGTTGATTATTGTATTGTTAAAGTATAAGGGATAGTCTTCTGGTAGTTCTTGACGGGTAGATAAATGGAGAAATTGGGTTTTGGAAGCATTGAAAGCAACAAGGTATTCTCTGCCTCAACTGGCCCCCCGGGGGCGGGAGGCCTGGTATCCTTCTCCCCTTAAATTAATCTACCAAAAAAACGAGACAGAGATAGGGGCGAGGGAACGCGTTCGTGGTCCCGGACCCTGAGAGTAGGAGCTTTGAATGTGCGTGGATGTGGTGCGAGTGAGAAGCGAGAGGATATTGGAAGGTTATTTGAAAGAAGGTTGTATGATGTCCTTGCACTGAATGAAACAAAGATGAAAGGAGAGGGAGAAGTGGATTTTGGAAACGTGATCGGTAGAAAGTCTGGAGTAGACGAGGGAGTCGGGGGGAAAGAAGGAGTGGCTATTATTGTGAAGGAGGAGTTGAGAGAGTTTATAAAAGAGTGGAAAGAGGTGTCATCAAGGCTAATGTGGGTGAGAATGCAGTTTAAGGGTGAAAGGTGGGTTTTTGTAAGTGCGTATGGACCAGGAAGTGAAAGAGAGTTAGACGAGGTAGAGGGTTTCTGGGAGGATTTGAGAGATTGTCTGCAAGGGTTTGATGAAAATGAAAATGTTATAGTTTTAGGGGACCTAAATGCTAGGGTAGGAAATGAGCCTGTTGAGGGAGTCATCGGTAGTTTTGGTGTGGATGGTGTAAACGAGAGTGGAGAAAGACTGAAAAATGTATGTGAAGAGTGTAGATTGAGTGTAGGTAATACGTTCTTCAAAAAAAGGCGTATACACAAGTACACCTGGCATAGACTTGTGAGGGGAGAGACTGTAGAGAGGGCATTGATGGATTATGTGCTGGTGACAAGGGAAAGATTGTGTAGACTGCTGGATGTGAATGTGATGAGAGGTGAGGCGGAGGGTATGTCAGATCATTACCTGGTGGAGGGAAAGCTAAGAGTTAAGAGTTACACGAGAATAAGAGACAAGCGTGAAGTAAGAGAGGTAATAAAAGTTAGTGAGTTAGAGAAGAGTGAAAAAGAGAGGGAGTACAAGGAAAGACTAAATGAAAAGTGGATGGAAGTGAGAGAGATGGAAGAGAGAGAAGTAGAGATTGAATGGCAACAGTTTAAGGAAGGAGTGAAAGCAAGTGCAGAGGTAGTATGCGGCAAAAGGAAAGTAGGAGGCAGAGGTATCAGGAAGGGAAGCGAGTGGTGGAATGATACGGTGAGAAAGGCAGTTGAGGAGAAGAGACAGTGTTTTGAGAGGGTTTTACAGGATGGTAGTGTTGAGGTATGGGAGAGGTACAAGGAGAAAAGGAGAGAGGCAAAACGGAAAATTAGAGAAGCGAAAAAAGATGCAAACGAAAGGTGGGGCCAAAGGCTGAGTGAGAATTTTGAAGAACGAAAGAAGATGTTCTGGAAGGAGGTAAATAAAGTAAGGAAAGGAGGACAAAAGAGGGAAGAGTCAGTGAAAGATGAAAATGGAGAATTACTAGTGGAACCAGTTGAAGTGAGGAAAAGATATGCCGAGTATTTTGAATCTTTGTTAAATACAAGAGATGGAAGAGAAGCAGTGATTGAAGCAGAGGTGGATGGAGATAGGTTACCCAGGCCACCCAGGTGGCAGGGAATGAATGAAAGGATTGAGGAAAATGAGGTGAAAGAAGCAGTGAAACAAATGAGAGCGGGAAAAGCAGAAGGTTTGGATGGTATTGCTGTGGAGTGTATAAAGAAGGGTGGAGATGTGATAATAGATTGGTTGGTGAGACTTTTCAATGTGTGCTTTGCTGTGTCAATGGTACCAATAGACTGGAAGAGTGCATGTATTGTGCCGTTGTACAAGGGGAAGGGAGATCGGCAGGAGTGTTCAAGTTATAGAGGTATTAGTTTATTGTCAGTGGTTGGAAAGCTGTATGGCAGGGTGTTGATAGAGAGGATAATAAAGTGTACGGAAGTACACTTCCAGGGTGTGCCTGGAAGTGTGGTGGGAGGGCTTGTGGCTTTGGCTCCGCTGCATGTCTGCCTGCCGAGATCGGAACCTCTCCGGGTGGTCAGGGGCCGGGGGAGTGCTGGAGCGACCTTGGTAACCCTGGTCTCTGGGTCTTCTCCTGGGTGACCTGGATGTGTGAGAGTTTGTGTTTTTTATCTGTGTTTATTTTTTTGTTTTATGATGTTTTTGTGTTTTCCCTGTTCTTGCTCTGTCTTGAGTCGGCTACCCCCAAAATGGGGATTGGGCCTGAGCATATAGATAGATAGATAGAACTGGAAATGGTAGTTAGATCAGAAGATAAGTGTTCTATGGCTTCCTCACGTTTGTTTTTGAGGGACTGCTTGCTGGGGCGTTCCGGAAAACTAGTTGAATAGTGCAAGGTAGAGTCGTCAGCATATCAGTGGATAGGACTGTAGGTACAGTTGAGAAGATCATATATTTATATTAGAAAGAAAATTGGAGATAGGACAGAACCCTGAGAAACACCGGAGTTGATAGGATGAGGAAGTGAACGATGGCCATCCACATCCGTAGCTATGGAATGGCCAGAAAGGAAATTAGAGATAAAGGCACAAATGGAGAGATAAAAACCGAAGGAGGGTAGTTTAGAAATTAGAGATTTGTGTATGTCTAGTGCTATAGAAAAGGTCTCACCAAAGTCCCGAAAGGAGGATGAAAGAAGATCACCAGTAGAGTGACCCCTAAGGAAGCCAGACTGGCAATCTGGAAGTAGATTATAGGAAGAGAAATGCTTAACATATAAGCGCGAAGGTATGGTATTTGAAACGTCCCGCCAGGCGAAGGTATTTTGGTTAATTCCGGATGAAAATCGGCATATGTACCATAGATATCATAATTATTTATCCCTATCCATGGTGAAAATCGCATATTTTAGCCCTGCGGTCATAATCTGACCCAGACCGGTGAGAGAGACACACCCTCCCTCTCTCTTGTCTCGTATGATACTGAGAGACAAGGGGTGGTCTGAGACTGGCTTAGAGGATCGGAGATACACTCCCCCATCCTCCCAGCCGTCCTCACACGAAAATACTTGATAAATAACGGGGATAATTGAAAAAATACCGATAATTGAGGAGGGGGAAAAAGGTGGGGGGGGGGGGGAAATTGGGACACATGTGAAGGAGTGATGGAAGTATGGATGGGAATTATCTCACTTATTTACATATTGCTTTGTTTTGAGTGCCAGTGAAGTGTTTTGAAAGGTATTTTTTTATGCCTAACTCCTGCACAAGACACCTTTTTGAGGAAATTCGACCAGCATCAACAATTTGCAAAATGACTTCCTAAACCAGCCCCATGAGTTGGTAAAACTCCTTAAAAGTTATATTGCTGTGCGGCAATATTTACTACTTTTAAATACCTATAGTATGAATAAACACATTATAAATGTTTTGCCCTCACCAGAATTCGAACCACGCTCAGTCAGGATGACTTCATGGTAAGTCCATGATGCATATCTTGATACTTCCCCAGCAGTGAGGTTATATAACCAGTACAAACTCCCAATTCAAAGTCCTAACTTGGTGTTAGGCAGATATTAAAAATTTAAAACAAAAATGCAGGTTACGGGAACACAAAACATGAAAAATACATTGCCGATCTTTAACTCGCATTTTCTCGGAACCATAGTTATCAAGCTTTACACTGATATATTTCCAATATTTCTTAATAGAATTGATTGCAAGTGGCGCCTTCGCCCAGTAAAACCTCTGAAGAGTCCTGGTGCCTTTCCCGAGTTAATTTTGAAGTACGGTAATGATAGTTTCAAAAATTTAGGGATGCAAAAAATTAGCAATTGGACGCTAGTTGGAGGGTTGAGAGCGGTCACCCTTCTTTGGGACAGATTGAATGAGAGCGAACTTCCAGCAAGAAGGGAAGATGCTAGAGGAGAGAACGAGACGGATGAGTTTGCCTAGGCAGGGATCACGGAAGCACAGTTTTTTAGTACAACAGAAGGAACACCATCTGGACTGTAAGTCTTCTTAGTATTAAGCACAGAGAGGGTAGAAAGTACATCTTTAGAAGCGATTAGGATATTAGGCATAAGTAAAAGAGAGGGGGTGGAGAGAGAGGAATAGCACCGGAATCATCCAAGGTGGAGTTTCTAGTGAAAGTTTGAGTGAAGAGTTCAGCTTTGTCAGAGGAAGAAGTGATAGTTGTGCCATCAGATTGGAAAAGGGGAGGGAAAGATGAGGAAGAAAAATGTTGGAGAGGTTTTTGGCTAAAAAGCTGGGGAAGAGCTAGAGTTTTTCAGATATTTCAGTGCATTTATTATTAACTGTCTTGATAGCGTAATGCAGAAGTGCGCGGAATTTCGATGTGAGTATCCTAGGTTCGAGTCCTTGGAGTGCCACATGTATTTGTTGATTTCATTAATTGAGTTTAGAGGTGAAGTTAGTTGGTGGAAAAAACATAATAATTGATGAAAGAGAGTTTGGCGAGTCGAAGAACAGATTTGGCTTGATTCCAGGCAGAAACATAGGAAGAATGTGATTCTTGAGTTTGAAGGCGTCGGTACCGTTTGAATGCTTCCTCCTTATTGCGGACAGCAGTAGAACAAGCGTGAGTAAACAATTTTTTTTTTTTTTGCATTATTCTGAGAGAAAGAAAATGGAATGTATGCCTCCTTGCCTGATAGGATTACCTCGGGAAGGCGTTCAGCACTCTCCGAGGGTCCCCGGCCACGGAAGCAAAAATCATTCCATGGGATGTCAAAGAAGTACTACCGAAGAGCCTACCAGTCGGCAGCGCCAGAGTGCCACAAGTGCCGCCGGTTGGGAGGATCGGGTGGCGTATTGGAGAGATAGGACAGGTGACAGAGATAAGTTTAAGGTCGGAGGAGCCCAAAAGAGAGAAAAGATTGACAGTATAAGTAGAAAGGTTAGGTGTTAGGAAACAAGTCTAGAATGTTGGGGCAATCTCCGAAGCGATATGGGATATGGGTGGGTTGCTGAACCAACTGCTCTAGGTCATTTAAGATAGAAAAGATGTAGGCTTGTTCACCAGTTTGGTCAGTCGAATGAGAGGAAAGCCATGGGCGGTGGTGAACGATGAAATCTCCTAAGATGGAGATTTCTGAGAAAAGAGAGATGGATAGGATGTGTTCCACTTTAGAGTTTAGATAGTCAAAGAATTTGGGGAAGTCAGTGGAGTTGGGGGAAAGATATACAGCACATAAATATTTACTATGAGAGTGACGGATAGTTTGAGAATTCAGAGGAGTCAAAGTCGGGAACACGAGAGCAAGTGAGTTTGTTGTGTACGTATACACAACATCCGCCTTTGGTTTTGAAATTAGGATAGGGATAGTAGGAGGGTACAGAGAAGGGTTTGCTGTCAGTAGTTCCAGACAACTGGGTTTCGGTGAGAAAGAAAAAATCAGGGTTGGCAGAGGAAAGGTGGTGTTCAAAGTTGATAGTGAGAGTGTCAGGCCGCAGTCCAAGAAATTTTAGTGGGTCGTTGGGTGAGTGTCCAGCCTGTGTTGTGGGGGCATAAGTTTGTGAATTTTTCGATAAAAATAATGCCCCGGCTCCTCTTAAATTGCAGGATCGCTATAGCTCGCCAGGATAATAAATCGACACCTAAATGGTGAATCCCAGTCATTTAATCTTGTGGCTCAGACAGTTCTGAAAATAGTTCGTCAGTGCGTCATAACTGTGCTTCCTACAATTTTCCACAAACTTCTGACCGCGACTGTACCTTGTGGGAGTGTATAATTGCTAGATTAACTTGGTAAAAATATTGAGTATTATTATTGTCACTAATTAGAACATCAATAATTATTAATGTACTTGATCTGATTCCCTTAATGGGTCCTTCACGCTAAAGTAATTTATCTCTCTCTCTCTCTCTTATACAATATTATTATATGCTCTACGCTAATCTACTTATATAGAACTGTCAATCTCTCTCTCTCTCTCTCTCTCTGACCAATAGAACTCCTGAGTTAGATTTATTCGCTTCAGTAGAACGATACTTCCCAAGTAAATACCTGGCGGCCACACGGTGGTGGTCGAATGTTTGGTGGCTGTGATGATGATCTCTCTCTCTCTCTCTCTCTCTCTCTCTCTCTCTCTCTCTCTCTCTCTCTCTCTCTCTCTTATATATTTTGTTTATATATATATTTTTTTAGACCTTCCGAATACGTATTGTGAAAAGACTTATCGTTACGAAAACTGTGGGGATGAGTAATAAAGGTGAGAAGAAAGTTATATGATGGGTACATGCTTTTCATAATACGTGTTGCTAGCCCCAAACGCGTGAGCAACTGTAGCCTTTTGTGGTGGTGATGGTGATGGATATATTGGTAGTAGTACTGTTGGTGGTGGTGGTGATGGTGATGGATATATTGGTAGTAGTGTTGGTGATGATGGTGATGGTGCTAGTTTTGTTGGTGATGGTGGTACCACGGTGATTGTGATGGTGGTGATGGTAGAGTTGTTGTTGGTGGTGGTGATGGTGGTAGAGTTATTGTTGTGAGTGGTGGTGGTGTTCTTGGTGATGGATATATTGGTAGTAGTGATGGTGGTGGTGGTGGTAGTGTTGTTGGTGATGGATATATTGGTAGTAGTGATGGTGGTGGTAGTGATAGTGGTGGTGGTGGTGATAGTGATAGTGGTGGTGGTGGTGGTGGTGGTGGTGGTGGTAGTAGTAGTAGTAGTGGTGGTGGTAGGGGTGGTGGTAGTAGTAGTGGTGGTGGTGGTGTTGTTGGTGATGAATATATTGGTAGTAGTGATGGTGGTGGTGGTGGTGGTGTTGTTGGTGATGGATATATTGGTAGTAGTGATGGTGGTGGTGGTGGTAGTGTTGTTGGTGATGGATATATTGGTAATAGTGTTGATG
>JBAKBP010039467.1:0-14911 GCA_037953745.1 Lithodes maja | reverse complement strand
TCTACTTATAGTAACCGTACTTAACCTATTTTTTATACTATCGCTATATACCTTACGGACTTCTGGAAACTGTGCCAAATTTTCATTAGTGAAAACGGAAAGAAATTGACTATTTAATGTACTGCACATTTCTAAATCATTTTCTGTCATTTCTCCTATCGAAGTTTTAAGGGGACCAATTACATCTCTAACCTTGGATTTATATAGTTGGTAAAAAGCTTTAGGATTATTTTTTGAGTCATTGGCAACCTTAATTTCGTAATTTCTTTGTTCTTTCCTAATATCCTTTTTTACCTGTCTTGATAGATTCTGATAGTAAGCAAGTAGGTGAATTTCGCCTTTTCTAATTTTTCTATATATTCCTCTCTTTTGTCCTAGAAGATCTAATAGTCTATTATTCATCCATTTGGGTTGGTTCTGTGTTGATCTAAATTTTCTTTTGGGGATGTATTTATTTTGTGCATTGAATACTGACTTGATAAAATTATCGTATGTATCTACCAAGGTTGACGTCTCTTCCTGACTTAAGATGACAGGTGCCTGAGAAGGGGTACACTCATTTGGACACCTGGATCGACTTAATTTTTTGACCATAGGGTCCGCTAATAGGGCTCTTCTTAACCCACCATAATTGGCTTTTCTAAAGTCAGGTATTAATGTTGTATTCTCTCTGGTATTACCTTTCCATTGTATATTAAAATACACAGAATTGTGGTCACTATTTCCTAGGTGGTCCCCTATCTCTACATTATTTACCATATGTTCATTGTTACTGAAAACTAAATCGAGAATATTATTACCTCTAGTCGGCGTATCTATGAATTGAAATAAAAAACTATCTTGTACTACCTCTATAAACTCCTCAGAATCAGAGTCTCCTATTTGATGCTGCCAATCTATATTCGGAAAATTAAAATCCCCCATAATGCACACATTGCTAAACCTTGATGCCATTTTAATTCCTCCCATAATGACGTTCCGTCATTTCTACTCATATTTGGCGGTCTATACATAACTCCAATAACTATGGTCTCACTACCTTCGTTAACCTCTACCCAAACACTTTCATTATCGTTATTTAGTCTAATACCTGATTTAATACAGCTTTTTAATGTACTCTGACAAACACTGCTATACCGCCACCCCTCTTACTTGTTCGGTCATATTTAAAACAAACTATATCCTGGTATATCAAATTCTGCTAAAAAAAATGCCTGGTTTCTGTATTAATCCACGTTTCAGTTAGCGCTATTATGTCTATATTGTCTTTGCTAACAAGGGCTCTAAGTTCGTTCATTTTGTTACATAGACTCCTACTGTTTGTGTAATATACTCTCAATTTACTTCTTTTCTTTATACCTAATTTACCTTTGTTTTTAGCGACATTTCCATCTTCCGTTGCACCATCACTACTATCATTTGCATTATAGTCATCATTTTTAGCATGAGACTGAATATCCTTATCGCTTTCGCCTGACGCTCCTTATATAACCTTAACTGTACAATATCCTCATTTTGACATATAAACAACAGATGATATTCGTCCCGCACCACATTATCATTACATTTAGTACATACCCTGTTTTCTCTATCAATATTTCTGTGTCTACCAGTAATAACTGGTAATTTATTATTACTTGCTCTCAGTTTACTTATAGCTAGTCTCTCTCCCTTATCCAATTTCACAAGTTAATCCTCCATACTGAAGACAAATGTATAAGTTCTATAGCTACTACAAATGGCCCAACTTTTTTTAGGGGAGGTGTGGTGGAGTGGTCATGCCACTGGATTGGTAATCCAATGGACCCGGGTTCAAATCCCGATATGTCAATGGGAAGATATTATTGGGATTGAATTTGTGCTGTACCTAGTATCAGTGCATTACCACAAAGCCCACCGAAATGCCAAAAAAATACCCTCATTGTTCCCTGATTAAATAACACTGTATGAATATTCCCATATTCAAAATATGTTACAGGGGGACAATGCCTAGTGAGTTCACTGCTCAATAGGTGGCGTTCTGAGAGTGAGGGTCTGAGTCTGGAGGGTGAGACGGTGAAGCACTTGAGCGAAGCAACCGGCCGCTTCAGAGATGGAGCTGCTTCGAGCCATGATGGATGCTTCACATGTCTCACTCCCCAGACTGGAACAAGACCTCACGGGCTTCACCGTGTTGAGCGGTGAAATGTACAGGCTCTCAGCCTATGCCCGAGAGGGAGTAGTTGGAAAAAAAAAAAAAAAAAAAAAAAAAAAAAAAACTTGACAAATTACTGTTCCATTTTGTTATCCGTTGATCTTTAAGCTGTTGTTCTATTGCCAATCTGAACCAGGCTGGGGTTATTACATTGTGTGACAACCAGACTCCAGACATCCCACAGTCATTACAAATACTTTTTAAACACAATTCAACCAAGGTGAAGTATAAACACCAACCTGATCCAAATGTAACAAACACTTGTACATTATATAACTTAACTTACCGTACTTGTTTTACCAGTAATTAATCTCGCCCAGTAACCGATCATTGAACACTTAATATTTATATTATGTCTATAGGATATTCACCAAGTTCACCATACAACATGTCATTACTAGTATACTTATGAACATGTAATGTATGCTTTAAAAACCTCAAATGAAGCTGTTCTAATTTTCTAATAACATAATGTCCCCATACCTCAGCAGCATACAGTACAACATAATAACATAATGTCCCCATACCTCAGCAGCATACAGTACAACATAATAACATAATGTTCCCATACCTCAGCAGCATACAGTACAACATAATAACATAATGTCCCCATACCTCAGCAGCATACAGTACAACATAATAACATAATGTCCCCATACCTCAGCAGCATACAGTACAACATAACTGGTCTAACCATTGCTTTAAACAATTCCAGCTGTATATCAACTGGTAAATTAAATGTTCTGCATTTACTAATCAATGAATACATAGCCCTTGTAGCTTGCTGTTTTAATTCTAATTCTAATGTGGGTGTGATAATTTGGCAGCTGATAATACGACAGTAGAAACAATCATCAGCTTAACATGGGCAAGGTAGAATTAAAAAACGCGCGCGCGCGCGCACACACACACACATTTTGTAAAATGCAGTGCGTGTGTGTGTGTGTGTATGACGTTAGGAAAACTATTCTGCTTAACATTGACAAGCTAGAATTAACCCCAACCCACACACACATGAGTTTGTAAAATGCATGTGTGTGTGTGTGTACTTACACTAGTTGTATTTGCGGGAGTGAGCATGCTCGTTAATTCCCGCCTCCTAAGATATAATGTGTGTGTGTGTGTGTGTGTGAGTATGTGTGTGCGTCCCTTCTACTTGGCGGAAAATTCATAGGGCATTAAACAGATTTATCAGCTTTCATTGACAAGCTAGAATTCAACACACACACTCATGGTTTGTAAAATGCAGTCCTTTTGTCATGATAAAGGTGAGCAAGATACGCATACACAAACACTCATTCCCACTATCCCATACACACATACACTCACAGATTTTCACTCAGATCAACACACACACACACTTCACCGCTTGTCCACACACACAAACACAAGTCTGTGTGCGTATTTGTGTGTGTGTCCGTTCCTTCACTAATGACATTATAATATGCCCTTCCTTAGGAATAAGTAGCCCCTAATCAGGTATCAACCACTCCCACTCTCTCTCTCTCTCATATGAAGTTAATGTAAGCACTTTCTTGGTGTAGCCTATAGCCTATATGTTATTCATTGGTGTGCTCGCTATCATCCATAATATATTACCTCATATTTATGCACATTTAATTGTAAAATATACTAAGCTTGATATATTTTAATGTTTTCTTTTGTCCTGTAACATTAAATAAGATTCTATATACACGCATAGTTCAATATATCACAAAAACAAGATGTCTTATATGAGGGGTTCAGGCAGAGCGTGGAGACTGTGACGTCACTCATTCACAGGTACCTGCGCGTGGGTTGACCCTACAGTATATTCTCTGGACCCTGATTCCCCCCATAACCCTGTCCATTTGTTTGTGGAGGTCGAGCCAGTCTGTAAATAGTTTTTCTTTTTTCTTTTCATCATCACATTTACCTAGGATATCTTCCAGCCCTACCAACCCATTTGTCAGTAACTTGTGAGTCTTAAGTTTTTTTTCTCGCTTCCTTTAATCTTAAATTTGTAATTTACATTACCCCCTGATTTTTTGTTTTCAGAGCTCTTAGCACTATTCTCACTACTTATTACCAGAGCTGTATTATCTGGGTTACTGGTTACACTACCACATGTATTTTTGTCCCCTATATTAACATCTTTGGTATTTGGTACAATGGTTTTGCTCACTATGTTACTAATAAGGTCTATCCTCTTTTCTAGTGCTTCTATTTTCTTTCCAAACTCCTGAAAATACTGAAAAATCCTATCCTCCTTATTCATTAATCCGTCCCCACGCTCTTCACTTTCCTCTGTGTTGTTTTCTGCTAGGGTCCCTGTGTGTGTTGTGGAGTGCAGGTGGGGTTGATTCCCCATCCTGTGGGTGTCTTGGGGCTCATTTGGGAATTTCGGCCTCCCCAATGACCACCTGGTTTGTCCCCCCTCTTCTGCCGCCTTTTTCCTCCCAGCTTGACCAGGTGTAGAAGGCTGGGCAGTGGAGGATAGGGTACCACGCGGCTTGTTGTTGTTGTTGTTTCAGGGTGTACGGTTGATGTCGTTCTTCTTCGTTCCTCATCTGGTCGCTGGTGTATCCATCTTTGTCTCTGCAATGCTGGTCGCCTGGGACAAATCATGGAGTTAGCATTGTGTTTTCCCCCACAGTTGCAGCAGCGCGGCCCCACTCTTGCCCCTGTACGGATTTTATCCCCACATAGTGTGGATAGGTGACCACCACCACAGAAACGGCACCGTGGATCAAGTTGGCAGCTCCAGGTAGGGTGCCGCCACCTTGAACAATTCAGACACATCTTTTCTTCTATGAAAGGTGCCACGTATCGATAACCGATACCAGTGATAAAAATTCTTTCAGGCGCCTCACCTTTTATCAGGGCAATTGCTTGGCTTCTCTCTCGTCCTCGCACCTTATTTCTGTCCACCCACAGTATTTTGTCGTCGTCTAGGAGGAAGTCAGGATCTAGCCAAACAGGGTATATAAATATGATGATTTTGGTCGTCTTCTCCGTATCGTTGGGTACTTCCATAATTGTTTGCTGGTAGCCTGTGGTGGTTAAATGTTTCACAGCTTCTTCATTGGCGACAGTTATATATGGTCGGTACTTTCCGTCCTTAAGGAGTGGCTGAACACTTCTGTGTTCCCTGCCAAGTTGCACAGTCCATAGCACTTTTTGTTGGTATGTAAGTATGGAGTCAATGGGGAAATGTAGTCGGGGGCGTCTCCCCTGGACTTGTTCGTCTACCCCTGGGTCCCTTCGCTCCTGTTCAATTTTGTCCATTTCGTCATGCTCGTTCTTCTTTCTTCCCTTCTGTCTTCTTCTTCGTCACTACTCCTGTCTTGGGTTTTTCGTTTCTCTCCACTATTTATCTTGCGTTTCTTCTCCACCAACGTGTAACCCCCCTGCTGCATATCCTCGGTGCCTGTGTGGTTCTCGTCCAGCATCTCACTCACAGTTTCTTCACTAGAATGAGGGTGGTCCTCCTCTGTGTGGGTATTGCTAGCCACAAGGTTATAGGTTTTATGGGTGGTGGGGAAACCGTGGAAAAACCCCACAAGTTCACTACCCCACAAAGTCACTGTGGTCGTAAACTAGGGGGTGAGGAAAGGAAGGGTAGAAGTGGGGTAGGGGGTGAGGAAGGGAAGGGTAGAGGTGGGGTAGGGGGTGAGGAAGGGAAGGGTAGAAGTGGGGTAGGGGGTGAGGAAAGGAAGGGTAGAAGTGGGGTAGGGGGTGAGGAAAGGAAGGGTAGAAGTGGGGTAGGGGGTGAGGAAGGGAAGGGTAGAGGTGGGGTAGGGGGTGAGGAAGGGAAGGGTAGAAGTGGGGTAGGGGGTGAGGAAGGGAAGGGTAGAAGTGGGGTAGGGGGTGAGGAAGGGAAGGGTAGAAGTGGGGTAGGGGGTGAGGAAGGGAAGGGTAGAGGTGGGGTAGGGGGTGGAGGAAGGGAAGGGTAGAGATGGGGTAGGGGGTGGAGGAGGGGGAGGGTAAGAGAATGGTTGGGGCTGAGTAGGGTAAGGTTAAAGGAAAGATGGGGATTGATAATGGGATAATGATTGATTGGGGTGGGAAGGATAGATTGTATTGGGGGTGGGGGGCTGGGGTACGGCTAGGATGGGAAAGGTAAAAGTAGAGGTTCAGAATAATATCAATAATATACACGTATTTCCATAAAAAGGTGGTTATTCTTGTTACATATTGTTTAAATTTTTAACTTTATAACTGGAAAATATGTTAAGAGGGTTGGAAGGGAGGGAAAAAGGGGTGATTGGGAAGGAGTTTAGGTGTTAAAGAAGGTGGATGAAAAAGTAGGGTTTTGAAAGGGATGGGTCGTGGATAGGAAGGGTTTTGAGAAGGGTAGGGATTGGCAGAGGGAAAGTTTAGTGTTGAGAGGGGGATAGAGGAGGGTAACAGTTAGAAGGGATTCTAGTTAGGGATGAAAAGGATTGAGAAAGGAGAGGGTTAGGAAGGGGAACAGATGTGGAAGGGGTTGGGAAATGGACGGGATACAGTTAGGTAGGGATGAGTTAGAAAGGTGTGTTTGAGAAAGGGAAGAGTTAGGAGGGGGACGAGTTAGGAAGAGGAAGAGTTAGGAAGAGGAAACGTTAGGACTGAGAGAGCGTTAGGAAGGGTAACAGTTGGGAAGCGGAAGTGTTAGGAAGAGGCAAAGTTAGGAAAGGGGGAGTGTTAGGAAGGTAACATTTGGGAAAGGTAAGCGTTAAGAAAAGAAAAAGTTAGGAAAAGGGAGAGTTATGAAAGTTAATAATTGGGAAGGGTAGGAGTTAGGAAAAGGGGAACGTTTGGAGGGTTACAAAGTTGGGAAAGGTAGGTATTAGGAAAGGGGAAAGTTAGAAAGTGTAGTGTTAGGAAGGAGGAGAGATAGGAACGGAAAGAGTTAGGAAGGGTACGTGTCGGAAGAGGGAAACAATTAAGTAGGGACAGAGTTCGGAAAGGGATGGAGGAGGGTAGGAGGTGGAAAGGTAAAGAGTTATGTAGTAAAGGAAAGGGATGGAGGAGGGTAGGAGGTGGAAAGGTAAAGAGTTATGTAGTAAAGGAAAGGGATGGAGGAGGGTAGGAGGTGGAAAGGTAAAGAGTTATGTAGTAAAGGAAAGGGATGGAGGAGGGTAGGAGGTGGAAAGGTAAAGAGTTATGTAGTAAAGGAAAGGGATGGAGGAGGGTAGGAGGTGGAAAGGTAAAGAGTTATGTAGTAAAGGAAAGGGATGGAGGAGGGTAGGAGGTGGAAAGGTAAAGAGTTATGTAGTAAAGGAAAGGGATGGAGGAGGGTAGGAGGTGGAAAGGTAAAGAGTTATGTAGTAAAGCAAAGGGATGGAGGAGGGTAGGAGGTGGAAAGGTAGAGAGTTATGTAGTAAAGGAAAGGGATGGAGGAGGGTAGGAGGTGGAAAGGTAAAGAGTTATGTAGTAAAGGAAAGAGATAGGATGGGAAATAATTAAGGAGGTCAAGAGTTATGAAGTTGTGTCTGAGAAGGGAGATCATAAGGGTCTAGTTTCTGGACCCGAAAGTTCTTGTGTATGGCTATGGTCCCTTTAAATGGGGGCCCCTTTAACCTTGGCCCCACCAACAGCACAGAAGCACCCACGTTCACAAGCACACACACAACAGATACACACACACACACACACACATGTATACTGTATATATATATATATATATATATATATATATATATATATATATATATATATATATATATTTATGTTAGTAAAGCCAGGTAATAAATTTTCTTTAATACATACGAGGTTGAAAGAAATGGCAATTTCTGCGTTGGAAATTTTATTATTCAAAGTTTCCAGGTCTCTGATGAGTTTTCGCTGGGTGGCAGGAAGTAGATGAATGAGATGAGCAAAATTCATGGTGGTACAGGGTTACATAAATGTACATGATGATACAGGATATACGACGCCGCATTTCACTGGACAACCAGCATTATTAAGTAAGGGTAGAATGATATAAAAGGTAAACAGGAAGGGTATATATAGAGGGTGGAGGATCAGAGGAGGCGAAAATCAGGGGGCAAAAGTCTCCTATTGGTGGAGGGGTATTCTAGGAGTGCAAAAGGGGGAACCGCTTCACGCAGGCGCACTGGATGCGGGATGGTGTTGGTCGGGTGGCGGGGTCAAAGCTGATTGGCTGCGTGTCGAGGGGCGTGGCCTAAGTTGTGTGGTCCGTGTGGCGCCGGCAGAAGACAAAGCTGAAGGAGGTAGCGCAGGAGGCTGCGTCAAGGGCACCGGGGGGCGAGGAGGGGCGTTAGGTCCTGTAGGGTAGTGCCTTTTGGCAGAAGGAAGGATCTGAAGGTCTAGAGTTTGGTTGTTGATGTTAGGATGTAAGGCTTGGATATATAACGCTTCGAGTATAGGTAATCTCCTTGGGTCACTTTCTTTATCGAGTATGGTGGTGTGTTTCTCTAACTCGTTGCGTGTGAGGTGGGGGTGAGATAGTGGTCTTTGATGGCTCCAGCCTGAAGGTGAAGAGTTAACCGACGTGAAAGACGAGTCTGCGTCATGCCAATATAGGAATGAGGTCCACAGTCCTCATAATTACAGGTATGTTGGTAAATGACGTGATCGACCGGCTCTTTATCTTGGTGGAAGCTGGTTTGTTGCGGAGAACGAGGTTGGAGGTCTTGGGGGATTTGTAATAAATTATTAATTTGATTTTGTTTTCCGGGTTGGTTGGGTGGACATGCTTGGAGATTATTTCTTTTAAGACGGCCTCGTCATTTTTGTGTTCAGAGGACATGTAATATTGCGGTAGAAGATCTTAATTTCATTGGGGGGGGTCAATGTTGGGAGGGCTTTGGGTGTACCATTTTTCAAGATGGTGGTTGATGGTGCTGGAGATGTCGGAGTTGGAGTATCCATTATTCACTAAAACTTGGGATAGTCTTTCTAGTTCCTGGTGGGTGTCGGCCCAGGTAGAGCAGTGCGTGAGGGCTCTCCTTACATAGGCGGAGATGGAGAATAGAAGATAACGGCGGGGGCATTCACTATCGCCGTTGAGGCATTGTCCTGTGTTAGTTGGTTTAGTGTAGACGGTGGTTTTGAACCCATGGTCGTTCAGAGCTACAAGGATGTCGAGGAAGGGGAGTTGTCCATTGTTTGATTTTTCAAAGGTGAAGTTAAGTCCGGAGGAGGTCATGAAGCGACGCTGGAGTTCCTGTAGTTCGTGGAGGTCCTTGATTTGCATAAAGCTGTCATCCACATATCTACAGTAGACGGTGGGTCGTTGGGCAGCTAGAAGCTCTTCCTCGATGGTACCCATAAAAAAGTTCGCAAAAAGAACTCCTAGGGGGCTGCCCATCGCCACACCGTCTATCTGCTTGTACATGTTGCCCCAGGGGCAAAGGAAGGGGGCCTCCTTGGTACACAGCTCCAGTAGTGTTTTCAGGGCCTTCTCCGGGATGTCCAGTGTTGGTGTATCAGGGCAAAGGTAAATTCGACGTAGAATCATGTCAATGGTCCTATCCACTGGCACGTTGGTGAACAGGCTTTCTACGTCGAGGGAGGCGATTGTGTTGTTGTTGTTCCGGGGGGCGTCTCGTAAAATTTCCAAGAAATCGTGGGCTGAGTTAAGGTTATATTGGCTGGGCACGTAGGGGGTGAGGAGGCTGTTCAGGGCCTTGGCAATCTGGTAGGTGGCAGTGGGGATCTGGGAGATGATGGGGCGGAGGGGGTTCCCAGGTTTGTGTGTTTTGATGGTTCCGTACACATAACCAGGGGTGTATTCTCCGACGAGTTTTTTAAGGTGGACCCCTCCTTGTTTGGCGTTGATGGCGGTGATGGTGGTGTTGGCAGTACGTTTGATTTCGTCGGTTGGGTTGCGGGTGATCTTTTTAAATTTGGTGTTGTCATTTAAGATGACGTCCATTTTTCTAAGATATTCCTCCTCGTCATGAATCACGAGGCAGGAACCTTTATCCGCACGACGGATGTTGATGTTGGGGTTGTCTCTTAATTGTTTGGCAGCTTGGAAGTGTTGTTTGTTGAGGATTTTGCTATGGCGAGTTCCTCTGGTTTTGGCGGCTTCAGCGAGGAGAGTAGGTTGTAGGGCGGGAGTAGTGGTGACCTTGCCATCCTTCTTGAGTCGTAGGAGGATTTCCGTTTCTAGGCGTTTCCGGTGGGGGCCAGGTTTGGAGCTGTAGTGGCAGTTGAGGCCTTTGTTGAGGAGGTCTTCTTGGTCCAGGGTCAGAATGGTGTTAGTCAGGTTTATGTATCCTTTTGTTGGTTTGGGAAGTTTTATGTTTCCGCCATAAAGACGGGCAAGCTTTTTTATGGTTGTGTTTTCGGCTTGTCTTCTGTGTTGTTCAAGGAGTTGTTCGAGGGCTGTGTTGATTTCGGCTTTGAGGTGGTCTGGAGGGGTTTCGTCTTCCCAAATCCGTAGGAGAGCATCTCGTTCTTTACAAAGGTTGTTGGCGAGCTCTCGTTTTTCAATGATTTCGTCCTTCACCAGTTCTTCACGAAACTGGAGGGTGCTGGTGCGATGTCTGGCATTCTCGTGAAGTTTTATGTTAGTAAAGCCAGGTAATAAATTTTCTTTAATACATACGAGGTTGAAAGAAATGGCAATTTCTGCGTTGGAAATGTTATTATTCAAAGTTTCCAGGTCTCTGATGAGTTTTCGCTACATCTACTACATCTACTGACCCACTCGACTTCACTCCACTCCAGCAGCAACACACCTTCCCTGGGACCTCCTGTTTTCACCAACATGTCTGCCGCTTGCCCTATCATAAACCACCACATTTACACTCGTGGACTGTTAAAGTGGTTCAATGTGCAGAGAGGTTATGGTTTTATCACCTGTGGAGATGAAGATTGCTTTATTCACAAAGAAAATATCGACAAACCCAACCCAGACCACAAAATAGCATCACTGGGAGAAGGAGAGGAGGTAATCTTCTACCGCAAGATCGGGAAAAAGGGAACAGAGGAGGCAATGGGTGTACGAGCCGTTTACGACAAACCTGTGATAGGCTCAAAACACGCACCCAGGAAGCAGTAAGGAACAACAATCCCCAAAACAACATCTAGCAACAAGATCGACATCATCACTATTGTAATGCAAACTGCAATAACGCTTGCTGGGGAGGACAGGAGCCGAATATCTGTGCTTCTACCTGCTCTTCTGAAGGCCAACAAACTCCCAACTATCATCATTCCTCCAGAGATCGTCGCCAGAACACCACCAAGGGACGCCAAGACTCTACTAAGCACCAAACGCCAAGGACCACCACGCCAAAAAATACTCCCAAGCTGCAGCTCAACCTTCCACGACCACTGAGCCTGCACAGGAGTAAAGTGGAGCTTACATAAACTCCAACACCACCATCAACAACTCCAACAACACCTCGACTCATTGCAAACCTCCAGCCTGACACCTTCGCTGAGCCTCTATCATCAAATGCCAATGATTTACGACCAGCCCGTGTACGACCAGCCTGTGATGAAAAGCCCTCCACCAAGACCAAGGAAACTCGTCCATCTGAAGAAGTCCAGAATGCTGCAACTCTACAACTAAGAACCCCAGGATTAAGCAAGGTGGTTAGCCCACCATCTTTCATCTCTCCAACTCTTCATACTCACCACTTTACCTTCAACTTCAACCTCTACTTTCTACACTTGTGGGACTCTACCTCACAGTTACCTTACCTTTATATCATTCTACCCTTACTTGATAATGCTGGTTGTCCAGTGAAACGCGTCGTATATCCTGTATCATCATGTACATTTATGTAACCCTGTACCACCATGAATTTTGCTCATCTCATTCATCTACTTCCTGCCACCCAGCGAAAACTCATCAGAGACCTGGAAACTTTGAATAATAAAATTTTCAACGCAGAAATTGCCATTTCTTTCAACCTCGTATGTATTAAAGAAAATATATATTTATATATATATATACTCATATACGCATACATAGGAATGTGGATACAGGCACACACACTCACGCACACACATAAGAATGCACGATCACTAGTGCGCGCACACACACACACACACACACACACACACACACACACACACACACACACACACACACACACACACACCGACCGACGTCGGTGTAGCCGTAGCCTAGTAGGTAGAGCTCTCGTCTCACACACGAGGGGTCGGGGGTTCAATCCCAGACCGGGCGGAGACAAATTGGGCTTGTCTCCTTTCATGTGTTAGCCTCAGTTCACCTAGCTGTAAATAGGTACCTGGAATAAGTGGACGACGTTGTGACGTCCCATCTGGGGTTGGCAAAAATGGTACAAGGCGAGATGGGTATCATATGGTTCACCTAAGCTACTGGTCAACCTAAGCCTTCGGGTGAGACTGGTACCGTAGTGAGAATGGTACCATACAGATTAACCCTAAGCCTTCGTTTCCAGATGTCGCCAATTGGCTAAAATACAGACTACACACACATCCACAGCCATTCCAACGATACATAAACACTTAACATGCATTTCACGCAATACATTCCCAGTTAAGGAGGCGCGATAATAATGAGCTTAGCTCGCATTGCGTGGATTCCCCTTGACGAAACAAAGCAAAGTGAATAACACACACACACACAGATGTAAGCCAAATATTTTAATTACGGACACAATCTCGCCCACACAGCGTACAATTGCTATCGCCGTGGACACAGTTTACCATACATACATATTCATACTGGCAAACGTCAACATTCGTTATTACATATATACACCCACGCCTTTCATGTAGTTGTTCATCATTGTGGAGTAGTGTGGAGAGGTGGAACAGGCAAGGGAAAAATTGGAAAGGGTAGAAGTTAGGACGCTGAAGAGTTAGGAAGATGAAGAGTTAGGAATGGGTAAAGTTAGGAAGGGGAAAAGTTAAGGAAGAGATACCGTTAGGAAATGGGGAATGTTGACACACACACACAACACACACACACACATGATATATATATACACACACACACACACACACACACACATATACACACACACATACATATATCCTTAAGTACATAATTTCTACTTATAGTAACCGTACTTAACCTATTTTCTATACTATCGCTATATACCTTACGGACTTCTGGAATCTGTGCCAAATTTTCACTAATGAAAATTTGGCACAGATTCCAGAAGTCCGTAAGGTATATAGCGATAGTATAGAAAATAGGTTAAGTACGGTTACTATAAGTAGAAATGATGTGCTTAAGGAAATTGACAGACTGAAACCTCAGAAATCGCCTGGTCCCGATGAGGTATATGCTAGAGTATTAAAAGAATGCAGAGATGAGTTAAGTTACCCATTAACATTTCTTTTTAACAATTCATTAGAAACTGGTATAGTTCCAGAAGCTTGGAAGCTTGCAAATGTAGTTCCGATTTTCAAAAAAGATGATAAATCAATAGCATCCAATTACCGTCCCATTAGTCTCACTTCAATCATAGCAAAGCTACTAGAGTCAATTATTGCTAGGAAAATTAGAAACCACTTAGAAACATTTAACTTAATCAATTCTTCTCAGCATGGATTCACTCAGGGACGTTCTTGCCTTACCCTTACTAATTTGCTTAGTTTTTTCTCAGAGGTATATGAAGCAGTAGATAATGACAAGTCATATGATATTATATATTTAGATTTCAGTAAAGCTTTCGACAGAGTCCCTCATGAGATATTGATGAGAAAGGTTGAGGCACATGGAATAGGTGGGGCGTTGTTAGGATGGATTAGGTCATGGCTAATTGGTAGGAAGCAGAGAGTCAGCATAAATGGTACTAAGTCAGAATGGGGATCAGTCAAGAGTGGTGTCCCCCAGGGATCTGTATTAGGTCCTCTGTTGTTTATTATATACATAAATTACCTTGATTTAGGTATAACTAGTAGGATAAGTAAATTTGCAGACGATACCAAAATGGGGAGAAAAATTGATTCAGTTAGAGATATAGAGTGTCTGCAAAGGGATCTAGATACCTTACACGAATGGTCAGTAAAATGGCAGATGAAGTTTAACATTGACAAATGCAAGGTATTAAAGATAGGGAAGATGCATACAAATTTTAAATATAAACTAGCTAATATGGAATTAGAAAACTCAGACTGTGAGAAAGATCTAGGTGTGTTTGTTAGCAATGATTTGAAGCCTAGAAAACAATGTATAAGCGTTCGTAACAAGGCAAACAGGATTCTCGGGTTCATATCTAGGAGTGTGAGTAACAGAACTGCTGATGTTATCTTAAAACTTTACTTGTCATTAGTGAGACCCCATATGGATTATGCTGTTCAATTTTGGTGTCCTTATTACAGAATGGACATAGATTCATTGGAGAGAGTACAACGTAGAATGACAAAAATTATCCATAATATTAGAAATCTTCCGTATGAAGAAAGGTTGAAGAAATTAGGCTTACATTCGTTAGAGAGACGCAGAGTTAGAGGTGACATGATAGAGGTATTCAAGTGGGTTAGTGGAATTAATAAAGGAGACATGAAAAATGTACTAAAGCTCAGTGATAGCGAAATAACTCGTACAAATGGTTTCAAATTAGATAAATTTCGTTTCAGAAAAGATATAGGCAAATATTGGTTTGGTAACAGAGTTGTAGATGGGTGGAATAGGCTACCAAGTGATATAGTGGGATCAAGAACGATAGGGAGCTTTAAGATAAAATTAGATAGGCATATGGACGAGATGGGTTGGGTGTGAGGGGGATCTACCAGGTGTGGGCCAATCGGCGCTCAGCAGACCCCCGTAAT
>JBAKBP010039466.1:0-14912 GCA_037953745.1 Lithodes maja | reverse complement strand
GTGTCCAATCTCAGAAAAATAGTTTTTGAGAAAATATTATTTTGTCAATTCAATGTTAATTATCTTAGTTTTTAGGGTGATTTTAGCTGTATTATATGTCTACCTCTCATGTATTAAGATAGCCCAGTTATAGAGGCTCTAAATCCCGTTTTTATGTCCCACCATACAAGACCAATTCACTTTAGTGTCCAATCTCAGAAAATAGTTTTTGAGAAAATATTATTTTGTCAATTCAATGTTAATTATCTTAGTTTTTAGGGTGATTTTAGCTGTATTATATGTCTACCTCTCATGTATTAAGATAGCCCAGTTATAGAGGCTCTAAATCCCGTTTTTATGTCCCACCATACAAGACCAATTCACTTTAGTGTCCAATCTCAGAAAATAGTTTTTGAGAAAATATTATTTTGTCAATTCAATGTTAATTATCTTAGTTTTTAGGGTGATTTTAGCTGTATTATATGTCTACCTCTCGTGTAGATAGCCCAGTTATAGAGGCTCTAAATCCCGTTTTATGTCTCCACCATACAAGACCAATTCACTTTAGTGTCCAATCTCAGAAAATAGTTTTTGAGAAAATATTATTTTGTCAATTCAATGTTAATTATCTTAGTTTTTAGGGTGATTTTAGCTCTATTTTATGTCTACCTCTCATGTATTAAGATAGCCCAGTTATAGAGGCTCTAAATCCCGTTTTATGTCTCCACCATACAAGACCAATTCACTTTAGTGTCCAATCTCAGAAAATAGTTTTTGAGAAAATATTATTTTGTCAATTCAATGTTAATTATCTTAGTTTTTAGGGTGATTTTAGCTCTATTTTATGTCTACCTCTCATGTATTAAGATAGCCCAGTTATAGAGGCTCTAAATCCCGTTTTATGTCTCCACCATACAAGACCAATTCACTTTAGTGTCCAATCTCAGAAAATAGTTTTTGAGAAAATATTATTTTGTCAATTCAATGTTAATTATCTTAGTTTTTAGGGGTGATTTTAGCTGTATTATATGTCTACCTCTCATGTATTAAGATATCCCAGTTATAGAGGCTCTAAATCCCGTTTTATGTCTCCACCATACAAGACCAATTCACTTTAGTGTCCAATCTCAGAAAATAGTTTTTGAGAAAATATTATTTTGTCAATTCAATGTTAATTATCTTAGTTTTTAGGGTGATTTTAGCTGTATTATATGTCTACCTCTCATGTATTAAGATAGCCCAGTTATAGAGGCTCTAAATCCCGTTTTATGTCTCCACCATACAAGACCAATTCACTTTAGTGTCCAATCTCAGAAAATAGTTTTTGAGAAAATATTATTTTGTCAATTCAATGTTAATTATCTTAGTTTTTAGGGTGATTTTAGCTCTATTATATGTCTACCTCTCATGTATTAAGATAGCCCAGTTATAGAGGCTCTAAATCCCGTTTTATGTCTCCACCATACAAGACCAAATCACTTTAGTGTCCAATCTCAGAAAATAGTTTTTGAGAAAATATTATTTTGTCAATTCAATGTTAATTATCTTAGTTTTTAGGGTGATTTTATCTCTATTATATGTCTACCTCTCATGTATTAAGATAGCCCAGTTATAGAGGCTCTAAATCCCGTTTTATGTCTCCACCATACAAGACCAAATCACTTTAGTGTCCAATCTCAGAAAATAGTTTTTGAGAAAATATTATTTTGTCAATTCAATGTTAATTATCTTAGTTTTTAGGGTGATTTTATCTCTATTATATGTCTACCTCTCATGTATTAAGATAGCCCAGTTATAGAGGCTCTAAATCCCGTTTTATGTCTCCACCATACAAGACCAAATCACTTTAGTGTCCAATCTCAGAAAATAGTTTTTGAGAAAATATTATTTTGTCAATTCAATGTTAATTATCTTAGTTTTTAGGGTGATTTTAGCTGTATTATATGTCTACCTCTCATGTATTAAGATAGCCCAGTTATAGAGGCTCTAAATCCCGTTTTGTGTCTCCACCATACAAGACCAAATCACTTTAGTGTCCAATCTCAGAAAATAGTTTTTGAGAAATTATTATTTTGTCAATTCAATGTTAATTATCTTAGTTTTTAGGGTGATTTTAGCTGTATTATATGTCTACCTCTCATGTATTAAGATAGCCCAGTTATAGAGGCTCTAAATCCCGTTTTGTGTCTCCACCATACAAGACCAAATCACTTTAGTGTCCAATCTCAGAAAATAGTTTTTGAGAAATTATTATTTTGTCAATTCAATGTTAATTATCTTAGTTTTTAGGGTGATTTTAGCTGTATTATATGTCCACCTCTCATGTATTAATATAGTCCAGTTATAGAGGCTCTAAATCCCGTTTTGTGTCTCCACCATACAAGACCAAATCACTTTAGTGTCCAATCTCAGAAAATAGTTTTTGAGAAATTATTATTTTGGCAATTCAATGTTAATTATCTTAGTTTTTAGGGTGATTTTAGCTGTATTATATGTCCACCTCTCATGTATTAAGATAGCCCAGTTATAGAGGCTCTAAATCCCGTTTTGTGTCTCCACCATACAAGACCAAATCACTTTAGTGTCCAATCTCAGAAAATAGTTTTGAGAAATTATTATTTTGTCAATTCAATGTTAATTATCTTAGTTTTTAGGGTGATTTTAGCTCTATTATATGTCTACCTCTCATGTAGATAGCCCAGTTATAGAGGCTCTAAATCCCGTTTTGTGTCTCCACCATACAAGACCAAATCACTTTAGTGTCCAATCTCAGAAAATAGTTTTTGAGAAAATATTATTTTGTCAATTCAATGTTAATTATCTTAGTTTTTAGGGTGATTTTAGCTCTATTATATGTCTACCTCTCATGTAGATAGCCCAGTTATAGAGGCTCTAAATCCCGTTTTGTGTCTCCACCATACAAGACCAAATCACTTTAGTGTCCAATCTCAGAAAATAGTTTTTGAGAAAATATTATTTTGTCAATTCAATGTTAATTAGACTAGTTTTTTAGGGTGATTTTAGCTGTATTATATGTCTACCTCTCGTGTATTAAGATAGCCCAGTTATAGAGGCTCTAAATCCCGTTTTATGTCTCCACCATACAAGACCAATTCACTTTAGTGTCCAATCTCAGAAAATAGTTTTTGAGAAAATATTATTTTGTCAATTCAATGTTAATTATCTTAGTTTTTAGGGTGATTTTAGCTGTATTATATGTCTACCTCTCGTGTAGATAGCCCAGTTATAGAGGCTCTAAATCCCGTTTTATGTCTCCACCATACAAGACCAATTCACTTTAGTGTCCAATCTCAGAAAATAGTTTTTGAGAAAATATTATTTTGTCAATTCAATGTTAATTAGACTAGTTTTTAGGGTGATTTTAGCTGTATTATATGTCTACCTCTCGTGTAGATAGCCCAGTTATAGAGGCTCTAAATCCCGTTTTATGTCTCCACCATACAAGACCAATTCACTTTAGTGTCCAATCTCAGAAAATAGTTTTTGAGAAAATATTATTTTGTCAATTCAATCTTAATTATCTTAGTTTTTAGGGTGATTTTAGCTCTATTATATGTCTACCTCTCGTGTAGATAGCCCAGTTATAGAGGCTCTAAATCCCGTTTTATGTCTCCACCATACAAGACCAATTCACTTTAGTGTCCAATCTCAGAAAATAGTTTTTGAGAAAATATTATTTTGTCAATTCAATGTTAATTATCTTAGTTTTTAGGGTGATTTTAGCTCTATTATATGTCTACCTCTCGTGTAGATAGCCCAGTTATAGAGGCTCTAAATCCCGTTTTGTGTCTCCACCATACAAGACCAATTCACTTTAGTGTCCAATCTCAGAAAATAGTTTTTGAGAAAATATTATTTTGTCAATTCAATGTTAATTAGACTAGTTTTTAGGGTGATTTTAGCTCTATTATATGTCTACCTCTCGTGTATTAAGATAGCCCAGTTATAGAGGCTCTAAATCCCGTTTTATGTCTCCACCATACAAGACCAAATCACTTTAGTGTCCAATCTCAGAAAATAGTTTTTGAGAAAATATTATTTTGTCAATTCAATGTTAATTAGACTAGTTTTTAGGGTGATTTTAGCTCTATTATATGTCTACCTCTCGTGTAGATAGCCCAGTTATAGAGGCTCTAAATCCCGTTTTGTGTCTCCACCATACAAGACCAATTCACTTTAGTGTCCAATCTCAGAAAATAGTTTTTGAGAAAATATTATTTTGTCAATTCAATGTTAATTATCTTAGTTTTTAGGGTGATTTTAGCTGTATTATATGTCTACCTCTCGTGTAGATAGCCCAGTTATAGAGGCTCTAAATCCCGTTTTATGTCTCCACCATACAAGACCAAATCACTTTAGTGTCCAATCTCAGAAAATAGTTTTTGAGAAAATATTATTTTGTCAATTCAATGTTAATTAGACTAGTTTTTAGGGTGATTTTAGCTGTATTATATGTCTACCTCTCGTGTATTAAGATAGCCCAGTTATAGAGGCTCTAAATCCCGTTTTATGTCTCCACCATACAAGACCAAATCACTTTAGTGTCCAATCTCAGAAAATAGTTTTTGAGAAATTATTATTTTGTCAATTCAATGTTAATTATCTTAGTTTTTAGGGTGATTTTAGCTCTATTATATGTCTACCTCTCATGTATTAAGATAGCCCAGTTATAGAGGCTCTAAATCCCGTTTTATGTCTCCACCATACAAGACCAAATCACTTTAGTGTCCAATCTCAGAAAATAGTTTTTGAGAAATTATTATTTTGGCAATTCAATGTTAATTATCTTAGTTTTTAGGGTGATTTTAGCTGTATTATATGTCTACCTCTCGTGTATTAAGATAGCCCAGTTATAGAGGCTCTAAATCCCGTTTTGTGTCTCCACCATACAAGACCAATTCACTTTAGTGTCCAATCTCAGAAAATAGTTTTTGAGAAAATATTATTTTGTCAATTCAATGTTAATTATCTTAGTTTTTAGGGTGATTTTAGCTGTATTATATGTCCACCTCTCATGTATTAAGATAGCCCAGTTATAGAGGCTCTAAATCCCGTTTTGTGTCTCCACCATACAAGACCAAATCACTTTAGTGTCCAATCTCAGAAAATAGTTTTTGAGAAAATATTATTTTGTCAATTCAATGTTAATTATCTTAGTTTTTAGGGTGATTTTAGCTGTATTATATGTCCACCTCTCATGTATTAAGATAGCCCAGTTATAGAGGCTCTAAATCCCGTTTTGTGTCTCCACCATACAAGACCAAATCACTTTAGTGTCCAATCTCAGAAAATAGTTTTTGAGAAATTATTATTTTGTCAATTCCATGTTAATTATCTTAGTTTTTAGGGTGATTTTAGCTGTATTATATGTCTACCTCTCATGTATTAAGATAGCCCAGTTATAGAGGCTCTAAATCCCGTTTTATGTCTCCACCATACAAGACCAAATCACTTTAGTGTCCAATCTCAGAAAATAGTTTTTGAGAAAATATTATTTTGTCAATTCAATGTTAATTAGACTAGTTTTTAGGGTGATTTTAGCTCTATTATATGTCTACCTCTCGTGTAGATAGCCCAGTTATAGAGGCTCTAAATCCCGTTTTATGTCTCCACCATACAAGACCAATTCACTTTAGTGTCCAATCTCAGAAAATAGTTTTTGAGAAATTATTATTTTGTCAATTCAATGTTAATTATCTTAGTTTTTAGGGTGATTTTAGCTGTATTATATGTCTACCTCTCATGTATTAAGATAGCCCAGTTATAGAGGCTCTAAATCCCGTTTTGTGTCTCCACCATACAAGACCAAATCACTTTAGTGTCCAATCTCAGAAAATAGTTTTTGAGAAATTATTATTTTGTCAATTCAATGTTAATTATCTTAGTTTTTAGGGTGATTTTAGCTGTGTTATATGTCCACCTCTCATGTATTAATATAGCCCAGTTATAGAGGCTCTAAATCCCGTTTTATGTCTCCACCATACAAGACCAAATCACTTTAGTGTCCAATCTCAGAAAATAGTTTTTGAGAAAATATTATTTTGTCAATTCAATGTTAATTATCTTAGTTTTTAGGGTGATTTTAGCTGTATTATATGTCTACCTCTCATGTATTAAGATAGCCCAGTTATAGAGGCTCTAAATCCCGTTTTTATGTCCCACCATACAAGACCAATTCACTTTAGTGTCCAATCTCAGAAAATAGTTTTTGAGAAAATATTATTTTGTCAATTCAATGTTAATTATCTTAGTTTTTAGGGTGATTTTAGCTGTATTATATGTCTACCTCTCATGTATTAAGATAGCCCAGTTATAGAGGCTCTAAATCCCGTTTTTATGTCCCACCATACAAGACCAATTCACTTTAGTGTCCAATCTCAGAAAATAGTTTTTGAGAAAATATTATTTTGTCAATTCAATGTTAATTATCTTAATTTTTAGGGTGATTTTAGCTGTATTATATGTCTACCTCTCGTGTAGATAGCCCAGTTATAGAGGCTCTAAATCCCGTTTTATGTCTCCACCATACAAGACCAATTCACTTTAGTGTCCAATCTCAGAAAATAGTTTTTGAGAAAATATTATTTTGTCAATTCAATGTTAATTATCTTAGTTTTTAGGGTGATTTTAGCTCTATTTTATGTCTACCTCTCATGTATTAAGATAGCCCAGTTATAGAGGCTCTAAATCCCGTTTTATGTCTCCACCATACAAGACCAATTCACTTTAGTGTCCAATCTCAGAAAATAGTTTTTGAGAAAATATTATTTTGTCAATTCAATGTTAATTATCTTAGTTTTTAGGGTGATTTTAGCTCTATTTTATGTCTACCTCTCATGTATTAAGATAGCCCAGTTATAGAGGCTCTAAATCCCGTTTTATGTCTCCACCATACAAGACCAATTCACTTTAGTGTCCAATCTCAGAAAATAGTTTTTGAGAAAATATTATTTTGTCAATTCAATGTTAATTATCTTAGTTTTTAGGGTGATTTTAGCTGTATTATATGTCTACCTCTCATGTATTAAGATAGCCCAGTTATAGAGGCTCTAAATCCCGTTTTATGTCTCCACCATACAAGACCAATTCACTTTAGTGTCCAATCTCAGAAAATAGTTTTTGAGAAAATATTATTTTGTCAATTCAATGTTAATTATCTTAGTTTTTAGGGTGATTTTAGCTGTATTATATGTCTACCTCTCATGTATTAAGATAGCCCAGTTATAGAGGCTCTAAATCCCGTTTTATGTCTCCACCATACAAGACCAATTCACTTTAGTGTCCAATCTCAGAAAATAGTTTTTGAGAAAATATTATTTTGTCAATTCAATGTTAATTATCTTAGTTTTTAGGGTGATTTTAGCTCTATTATATGTCTACCTCTCATGTATTAAGATAGCCCAGTTATAGAGGCTCTAAATCCCGTTTTATGTCTCCACCATACAAGACCAAATCACTTTAGTGTCCAATCTCAGAAAATAGTTTTTGAGAAAATATTATTTTGTCAATTCAATGTTAATTATCTTAGTTTTTAGGGTGATTTTAGCTCTATTATATGTCTACCTCTCATGTATTAAGATAGCCCAGTTATAGAGGCTCTAAATCCCGTTTTATGTCTCCACCATACAAGACCAAATCACTTTAGTGTCCAATCTCAGAAAATAGTTTTTGAGAAAATATTATTTTGTCAATTCAATGTTAATTATCTTAGTTTTTAGGGTGATTTTATCTCTATTATATGTCTACCTCTCATGTATTAAGATAGCCCAGTTATAGAGGCTCTAAATCCCGTTTTATGTCTCCACCATACAAGACCAAATCACTTTAGTGTCCAATCTCAGAAAATAGTTTTTGAGAAAATATTATTTTGTCAATTCAATGTTAATTATCTTAGTTTTTAGGGTGATTTTAGCTCTATTATATGTCTACCTCTCGTGTATTAAGATAGCCCAGTTATAGAGGCTCTAAATCCCGTTTTGTGTCTCCACCATACAAGACCAAATCACTTTAGTGTCCAATCTCAGAAAATAGTTTTTGAGAAATTATTATTTTGTCAATTCAATGTTAATTATCTTAGTTTTTAGGGTGATTTTAGCTGTATTATATGTCTACCTCTCATGTATTAAGATAGCCCAGTTATAGAGGCTCTAAATCCCGTTTTGTGTCTCCACCATACAAGACCAAATCACTTTAGTGTCCAATCTCAGAAAATAGTTTTTGAGAAATTATTATTTTGTCAATTCAATGTTAATTATCTTAGTTTTTAGGGTGATTTTAGCTGTATTATATGTCCACCTCTCATGTATTAATATAGCCCAGTTATAGAGGCTCTAAATCCCGTTTTGTGTCTCCACCATACAAGACCAAATCACTTTAGTGTCCAATCTCAGAAAATAGTTTTTGAGAAATTATTATTTTGGCAATTCAATGTTAATTATCTTAGTTTTTAGGGTGATTTTAGCTGTATTATATGTCTACCTCTCGTGTATTAAGATAGCCCAGTTATAGAGGCTCTAAATCCCGTTTTATGTCTCCACCATACAAGACCAAATCACTTTAGTGTCCAATCTCAGAAAATAGTTTTTGAGAAATTATTATTTTGTCAATTCAATGTTAATTATCTTAGTTTTTAGGGTGATTTTAGCTCTATTATATGTCTACCTCTCATGTATTAAGATAGCCCAGTTATAGAGGCTCTAAATCCCGTTTTATGTCTCCACCATACAAGACCAAATCACTTTAGTGTCCAATCTCAGAAAATAGTTTTTGAGAAAATATTATTTTGTCAATTCAATGTTAATTAGACTAGTTTTTAGGGTGATTTTAGCTGTATTATATGTCTACCTCTCGTGTATTAAGATAGCCCAGTTATAGAGGCTCTAAATCCCGTTTTATGTCTCCACCATACAAGACCAATTCACTTTAGTGTCCAATCTCAGAAAATAGTTTTTGAGAAAATATTATTTTGTCAATTCAATGTTAATTAGACTAGTTTTTAGGGTGATTTTAGCTCTATTATATGTCTACCTCTCGTGTAGATAGCCCAGTTATAGAGGCTCTAAATCCCGTTTTATGTCTCCACCATACAAGACCAATTCACTTTAGTGTCCAATCTCAGAAAATAGTTTTTGAGAAAATATTATTTTGTCAATTCAATGTTAATTAGACTAGTTTTTAGGGTGATTTTAGCTGTATTATATGTCTACCTCTCGTGTAGATAGCCCAGTTATAGAGGCTCTAAATCCCGTTTTATGTCTCCACCATACAAGACCAATTCACTTTAGTGTCCAATCTCAGAAAATAGTTTTTGAGAAAATATTATTTTGTCAATTCAATGTTAATTATCTTAGTTTTTAGGGTGATTTTAGCTCTATTATATGTCTACCTCTCGTGTAGATAGCCCAGTTATAGAGGCTCTAAATCCCGTTTTATGTCTCCACCATACAAGACCAATTCACTTTAGTGTCCAATCTCAGAAAATAGTTTTTGAGAAAATATTATTTTGTCAATTCAATGTTAATTATCTTAGTTTTTAGGGTGATTTTAGCTCTATTATATGTCTACCTCTCGTGTAGATAGCCCAGTTATAGAGGCTCTAAATCCCGTTTTGTGTCTCCACCATACAAGACCAATTCACTTTAGTGTCCAATCTCAGAAAATAGTTTTTGAGAAAATATTATTTTGTCAATTCAATGTTAATTAGACTAGTTTTTAGGGTGATTTTAGCTCTATTATATGTCTACCTCTCGTGTATTAAGATAGCCCAGTTATAGAGGCTCTAAATCCCGTTTTATGTCTCCACCATACAAGACCAAATCACTTTAGTGTCCAATCTCAGAAAATAGTTTTTGAGAAAATATTATTTTGCCAATTCAATGTTAATTAGACTAGTTTTTAGGGTGATTTTAGCTCTATTATATGTCTACCTCTCATGTATTAAGATAGCCCAGTTATAGAGGCTCTAAATCCCGTTTTGTGTCTCCACCATACAAGACCAAATCACTTTAGTGTCCAATCTCAGAAAATAGTTTTTGAGAAAATATTATTTTGTCAATTCAATGTTAATTATCTTAGTTTTTAGGGTGATTTTAGCTGTATTATATGTCTACCTCTCGTGTAGATAGCCCAGTTATAGAGGCTCTAAATCCCGTTTTATGTCTCCACCATACAAGACCAAATCACTTTAGTGTCCAATCTCAGAAAATAGTTTTTGAGAAAATATTATTTTGTCAATTCAATGTTAATTAGACTAGTTTTTAGGGTGATTTTAGCTCTATTATATGTCTACCTCTCATGTATTAAGATAGCCCAGTTATAGAGGCTCTAAATCCCGTTTTATGTCTCCACCATACAAGACCAAATCACTTTAGTGTCCAATCTCAGAAAATAGTTTTTGAGAAATTATTATTTTGTCAATTCAATGTTAATTATCTTAGTTTTTAGGGTGATTTTAGCTCTATTATATGTCTACCTCTCATGTATTAAGATAGCCCAGTTATAGAGGCTCTAAATCCCGTTTTATGTCTCCACCATACAAGACCAAATCACTTTAGTGTCCAATCTCAGAAAATAGTTTTTGAGAAATTATTATTTTGTCAATTCAATGTTAATTATCTTAGTTTTTAGGGTGATTTTAGCTGTATTATATGTCTACCTCTCGTGTATTAAGATAGCCCAGTTATAGAGGCTCTAAATCCCGTTTTGTGTCTCCACCATACAAGACCAATTCACTTTAGTGTCCAATCTCAGAAAATAGTTTTTGAGAAAATATTATTTTGTCAATTCAATGTTAATTATCTTAGTTTTTAGGGTGATTTTAGCTGTATTATATGTCCACCTCTCATGTATTAAGATAGCCCAGTTATAGAGGCTCTAAATCCCGTTTTGTGTCTCCACCATACAAGACCAAATCACTTTAGTGTCCAATCTCAGAAAATAGTTTTTGAGAAATTATTATTTTGTCAATTCAATGTTAATTATCTTAGTTTTTAGGGTGATTTTAGCTGTATTATATGTCCACCTCTCATGTATTAAGATAGCCCAGTTATAGAGGCTCTAAATCCCGTTTTGTGTCTCCACCATACAAGACCAAATCACTTTAGTGTCCAATCTCAGAAAATAGTTTTTGAGAAATTATTATTTTGTCAATTCAATGTTAATTATCTTAGTTTTTAGGGTGATTTTAGCTGTATTATATGTCCACCTCTCATGTATTAAGATAGCCCAGTTATAGAGGCTCTAAATCCCGTTTTGTGTCTCCACCATACAAGACCAAATCACTTTAGTGTCCAATCTCAGAAAATAGTTTTTGAGAAATTATTATTTTGTCAATTCAATGTTAATTATCTTAGTTTTTAGGGTGATTTTAGCTGTATTATATGTCCACCTCTCATGTATTAAGATAGCCCAGTTATAGAGGCTCTAAATCCCGTTTTGTGTCTCCACCATACAAGACCAAATCACTTTAGTGTCCAATCTCAGAAAATAGTTTTTGAGAAATTATTATTTTGTCAATTCAATGTTAATTATCTTAGTTTTTAGGGTGATTTTAGCTGTATTATATGTCCACCTCTCATGTATTAAGATAGCCCAGTTATAGAGGCTCTAAATCCCGTTTTGTGTCTCCACCATACAAGACCAAATCACTTTAGTGTCCAATCTCAGAAAATAGTTTTTGAGAAATTATTATTTTGTCAATTCAATGTTAATTATCTTAGTTTTTAGGGTGATTTTAGCTGTATTATATGTCCACCTCTCATGTATTAAGATAGCCCAGTTATAGAGGCTCTAAATCCCGTTTTGTGTCTCCACCATACAAGACCAAATCACTTTAGTGTCCAATCTCAGAAAATAGTTTTTGAGAAATTATTATTTTGTCAATTCAATGTTAATTATCTTAGTTTTTAGGGTGATTTTAGCTGTATTATATGTCCACCTCTCATGTATTAAGATAGCCCAGTTATAGAGGCTCTAAATCCCGTTTTGTGTCTCCACCATACAAGACCAAATCACTTTAGTGTCCAATCTCAGAAAATAGTTTTTGAGAAATTATTATTTTGTCAATTCAATGTTAATTATCTTAGTTTTTAGGGTGATTTTAGCTGTATTATATGTCTACCTCTCATGTATTAAGATAGCCCAGTTATAGAGGCTCTAAATCCCGTTTTATGTCTCCACCATACAAGACCAAATCACTTTAGTGTCCAATCTCAGAAAATAGTTTTTGAGAAAATATTATTTTGTCAATTCAATGTTAATTATCTTAGTTTTTAGGGTGATTTTAGCTGTATTATATGTCCACCTCTCATGTATTAAGATAGCCCAGTTATAGAGGCTCAAAATCCCGTTTTGTGTCTCCACCATACAAGACCAAATCACTTTAGTGTCCAATCTCAGAAAATAGTTTTTGAGAAATTATTATTTTGTCAATTCAATGTTAATTATCTTAGTTTTTAGGGTGATTTTAGCTGTATTATATGTCTACCTCTCGTGTATTAAGATAGCCCAGTTATAGAGGCTCTAAATCCCGTTTTATGTCTCCACCATACAAGACCAATTCACTTTAGTGTCCAATCTCAGAAAATAGTTTTTGAGAAAATATTATTTTGTCAATTCAATGTTAATTAGACTAGTTTTTAGGGTGATTTTAGCTCTATTATATGTCTACCTCTCGTGTAGATAGCCCAGTTATAGAGGCTCTAAATCCCGTTTTATGTCTCCACCATACAAGACCAATTCACTTTAGTGTCCAATCTCAGAAAATAGTTTTTGAGAAAATATTATTTTGTCAATTCAATGTTAATTAGACTAGTTTTTAGGGTGATTTTAGCTGTATTATATGTCTACCTCTCGTGTAGATAGCCCAGTTATAGAGGCTCTAAATCCCGTTTTATGTCTCCACCATACAAGACCAATTCACTTTAGTGTCCAATCTCAGAAAATAGTTTTTGAGAAAATATTATTTTGTCAATTCAATGTTAATTAGACTAGTTTTTAGGGTGATTTTAGCTCTATTATATGTCTACCTCTCGTGTAGATAGCCCAGTTATAGAGGCTCTAAATCCCGTTTTATGTCTCCACCATACAAGACCAATTCACTTTAGTGTCCAATCTCAGAAAATAGTTTTTGAGAAAATATTATTTTGTCAATTCAATGTTAATTATAGACTAGTTTTTAGGGTGATTTTAGCTCTATTATATGTCTACCTCTCGTGTAGATAGCCCAGTTATAGAGGCTCTAAATCCCGTTTTATGTCTCCACCATACAAGACCAATTCACTTTAGTGTCCAATCTCAGAAAATAGTTTTTGAGAAAATATTATTTTGTCAATTCAATGTTAATTAGACTAGTTTTTAGGGTGATTTTAGCTCTATTATATGTCTACCTCTCGTGTAGATAGCCCAGTTATAGAGGCTCTAAATCCCGTTTTATGTCTCCACCATACAAGACCAATTCACTTTAGTGTCCAATCTCAGAAAATAGTTTTTGAGAAAATATTATTTTGTCAATTCAATGTTAATTAGACTAGTTTTTAGGGTGATTTTAGCTCTATTATATGTCTACCTCTCGTGTAGATAGCCCAGTTATAGAGGCTCTAAATCCCGTTTTATGTCTCCACCATACAAGACCAATTCACTTTAGTGTCCAATCTCAGAAAATAGTTTTTGAGAAAATATTATTTTGTCAATTCAATGTTAATTAGACTAGTTTTTAGGGTGATTTTAGCTGTATTATATGTCTACCTCTCGTGTAGATAGCCCAGTTATAGAGGCTCTAAATCCCGTTTTATGTCTCCACCATACAAGACCAATTCACTTTAGTGTCCAATCTCAGAAAATAGTTTTTGAGAAAATATTATTTTGTCAATTCAATGTTAATTAGACTAGTTTTTAGGGTGATTTTAGCTGTATTATATGTCTACCTCTCGTGTAGATAGCCCAGTTATAGAGGCTCTAAATCCCGTTTTATGTCTCCACCATACAAGACCAATTCACTTTAGTGTCCAATCTCAGAAAATAGTTTTTGAGAAAATATTATTTTGTCAATTCAATGTTAATTAGACTAGTTTTTAGGGTGATTTTAGCTGTATTATATGTCTACCTCTCGTGTAGATAGCCCAGTTATAGAGGCTCTAAATCCCGTTTTATGTCTCCACCATACAAGACCAAATCACTTTAGTGTCCAATCTCAGAAAATAGTTTTTGAGAAAATATTATTTTGTCAATTCAATGTTAATTATCTTAGTTTTTAGGGTGATTTTAGCTGTATTATATGTCTACCTCTCGTGTAGATAGCCCAGTTATAGAGGCTCTAAATCCCGTTTTATGTCTCCACCATACAAGACCAAATCACTTTAGTGTCCAATCTCAGAAAATAGTTTTTGAGAAAATATTATTTTGTCAATTCAATGTTAATTATCTTAGTTTTTAGGGTGATTTTAGCTCTATTATATGTCTACCTCTCGTGTAGATAGCCCAGTTATAGAGGCTCTAAATCCCGTTTTATGTCTCCACCATACAAGACCAATTCACTTTAGTGTCCAATCTCAGAAAATAGTTTTTGAGAAAATATTATTTTGTCAATTCAATGTTAATTATCTTAGTTTTTAGGGTGATTTTAGCTCTATTACTCATCATAGTCGTACCTCTCGTGTAGATAGCCCAGTTATAGAGGCTCTAAATCCCGTTTTGTGTCTCCACCATACAAGACCAATTCACTTTAGTGTCCAATCTCAGAAAATAGTTTTTGAGAAAATATTATTTTGTCAATTCAATGTTAATTATCTTAGTTTTTAGGGTGATTTTAGCTCTATATACTCATAGTCAGATAGAAAATAGTTTTTGAGAAAATATTAATTTGTCAATTCAATGTTAATTATCTTAGTTTTGTAGGGGTGATATTTTAGCTCTAT
>JBAKBP010039465.1:0-14912 GCA_037953745.1 Lithodes maja | reverse complement strand
GCATGTGTTGTGACGCATTCTCAGACATCCAGAGCCTTGCAGCCACCACCTCAGTCTATCAAACCGCGAGGAAAGGTCACAAGAAAACGGGAAGTGTTGGTCAATTGGAGAGTTTTGAGCCGGCAGTGTTTCTTGGTGACTCATTATTGGCACCTATGTTAGAGTCTGGAGAGGCCCCGGGGCCTGTCACCGCTAGTGCAGGTGCAGGGCAGGAAGAGACTCTGCGACAACATCGTTATGCGCAGCATGAGGAAAGGATGGCTCAGCGGGACATTGGAGGTGGAAATAAATGATTTAAGATGAACTTGGATAATCTCGCACCTGCTGATATAATTATGTTCCTTGCAGCTGGAAGATCCTGAAGTCAGGGCGTGTGGTAATGGTGCTATCGAACTAGAGAGCGATGGGGATGCGCAGCCTGGTGATTTTTTCTTGTCCGAGGGGATCTTGTATCGGAGACATCAGGATCCCAAGAAAAAGTGGGATGGCGGGTCAGGATTAGTGGACCAGTTAGTAGTACCGAGGGTGTGCCGTGAGAGCTTATTGAGATTAGCTCATGATGTGCCTTTGGCAGGGCACCTGGGGGCACGTAAGACGGAGGCAGCTCTGGGCAAGCTTTTCTGGTGGCCTGGGTTAAAGGCGAGTGTCGTGTTATGGGTGTCACAGTGTCACACTTGTCAATTTGTTGGGAAACCCAATCAGGTCATCCCGAGAGCCCCGTTACAACCCATCCCTGTCATTGGGCCGCCCTTCAGCAAAGTAGTTATCGATATGGTTGGCCCATTGCCCCCCACTAGTGCCGGCAATAAATTTTTACTAACTGTAATGGATGTAGCAACACGGTATCCAGATGCTTACCCCATGCGCAACGGGATGGCTAAGACTGTTGTCAAAAACCTGCTTGTCTATTTCTCTCGTTATGGCTACCCTCAGGAGATCCAGTCTGATCAGGGATCCAATTTTACTTCTGCTCTGTTTAAGCAGACCATGCAGCAACATGGGATAGTGTCTGTGGTGTCATCTGCCTACCATCCCGAGAGTCAGGGAGTTTTGGAAAGGTGGCACTCGACTCTCAAGAGTATGTTGCGGTGTTATTGCATGGAAAATGGGAAGGACTGGGATCTAGGTCTCCCATACGTTTTATTTGCTGCGAGAGAAGTACCTGGGGAGAGCTTGGGATTTAGCCCGAATGAGTTGGTTTTTGGACACAGGGTCAGGGGGCCCCTCTACATAGTCAAGGAGATCTGGGAGGGAGTCACAAAGCCATGCTCGCTTCTAAAGTATGTAGTTGAAAGCCGTGAGAGAATGCTAAAGAGCTTGGAGGTACCAGGTCGGAACCTTAAGAGTTCACAAGCTCAGATGAAGGACAGATACGACCAGAAGGTGAAGCTGAGGGAGTTTGAAGTAGATTAGGAGGTACTGATACTACTGCCTCTGGTGGGACACCCCTTGTCTGCCAAGTATTCTGGTCCGTATCGGGTTGTAAGGAAGGTTTCTGATCTCGACTATTTAGTAGCTACTCCTGATTGTAAGAAAAAGAACCAACTTTGCCATGTAAATCTGATGAAAGAGTATGTGAGGCGCCCCTCCGAGCCTCTCACTGTCCCGGTGTTGATCTGCAGCGATCGTGGTGGAGAAGGAGGAAGGGACAGTCAAGCTGCGGGGGAGGATAATTGGGATTGTCATGTTTCCGCGGATCAGTGGGCGGGGAATTCTAGACAAGTGGCTCACAAGTTGATATTGCACCTGCCTGAGCAACAGCGTGTAGCTGTGCAGCACTTGTTTGATTCAAACCCAGCTGTTTTCGCGGAGCATCCTGGCCTCACTACTCAAGCGGTGCACGATGTCGATGTTGGGGACCACCCGCCCTTTAAATCAGTGCCATACCGTGTTCCCCCTATTAAATTACCAGCACTTAGGGAAGAGCTGGATTATATGCTGAAACGTGGGCTGATTTCTGAGGGTGCAGTAAGGTGGACATCCCCCGTCACACTGCAGCCCAAACCAGATGGCAAGGTGCGGTTTTGTATAGATTTCCGCAGGTTGAATGGTTTAACCCCCACAAATGCCTACCCTCTCCCTCGCGTGGACGACAGTGTGGATAAGATAGGAAAAGCCAAGTTCCTCACTAAGATAGACCTTGTTAAGGGTTATTGGCAAGTGCCCTTGTCTGAACGAGCACGAGAGGTGTGTGGGTTTGTGGTGGACGGTGCCACATATCGTTGCCATGTTATGCCATACGGGCTGAAAAATGCCCCTGTAACGTTTCAGAAATTAATGAACGACATTGTAGCCGACATTCCCAACTGTACGGTGTACCTAGATGATGTCATAATATACGACGATGATTTTAACAGTCACTGTGCTCACATCGGACAGCTTTTTAATAAACTGAATGAAGCAGGTTTGGTGGTAAACCTGGGTAAGTGCGATTTTGTCAAAGCCACAGTTTTGTACCTGGGGTTCGAGGTGGGGATGGGTCAGGTGTGCCCTCCACGTACAAAGATCAAAGCCATCGATCAGTTTCCCCAGCCTACGACTAAGAAACAAATCATGCGGTTTCTAGGTATGATAGGCTATTATCGTCGCTTCATCAAAGGCTATTCGACTGTACTTGCACCTTTAACTGACTTATTATCTAAGGACAAGAAGTTCCGGTGGTCTCCTGAGTGTGCAGAGGCGTTTTCCTTGGTGAAACACCTGTTATGTACCCACCCCATACTAAGGGCCCCGGACTTCAGCAGACCTTTTCAGCTGGCGACTGATGCCAGTGGTGTAGGGGCTGGGGCTGTCTTGTTACAGACAGATGATGAAGGTATCGAACATCCAGTGAGTTTTTACAATAAAAAATTCAATAGTGCACAAAGGAATTACTCTGTAATTTGAAAAAGAACTCCTGGCGATAGTGCTGGCGCTCAGGCACTTCGATGTATATGTTCCTGCTTTCGGACCAGTCGTAGTGGTTTATACCGATCATCACCCTCTGAAATTCTTGAATCAGTTTCATAACCAGAATATGAGGCTGACCAGGTGGTCACTCATGCTTCAGGAGTATAATCTGGACATACGCCATATTGCCGGTTCTGATAACGTGATAGTGGATTGTCTATCAAGGGTGGATGATGTTGGTTAGACTGCCACAGGATTGAGGGTTGAGTGTGGAGGAAAATAGGCTGTCACTGTAGTTCAGCCGAAAAAAAATAAAAATAAAAAAAAGCAAAAACCTTATAAAAACTCTTTATTTTTATAACGTGTAGAATTTTTTATAAGATGTTGTAGCAGTATCTAAGTTGAATGTTTTCGCTTATTGTCGCTAAGTTAGTTGAACTTGCTTGGTGGAGCGCAACAGTCTTTATTTACTTTTTTTATATATAGTGCCTTGTGTCGCAACAGTGTGTGGTACTATGAGAAGTTTTCTGTTAGATATGAAGAACTTAGTCAAGGGTCTTATATCTTGGGGGAGGTGTGACGCTCCTGCATAGTAGCCACGTGCGGGCATGCGCGAGTGTCGGCTGCCCAGCCGTTTAGAAACCGGCTGGCGGCAGCCGGCCGGCCGGCTTTTCCTTAGTATATATCCTACGACAATGTAACTAATGTCTAGGATATTCTTATGTTGTTTCACAGCTTGAAGCTGGCCTTATTCTTAACCAACGCATCTTAGTATATTTTATTCTCGATAGTTGATTGTTTCATTATAATATATAAGATGTAAGTCTAGTGAGAGTGGGAGGAGACGAGCGGGAGAGAGAGACCGGCTGGGGGACGTTGCTTCGCGCGGAGAGTCTAGCTTGGGACGAGCCTGATGTTGCCAATTTGATCGCAACGTTAGGCTTAGTTTAGACTGACGCAAGGGGTAGACGATTTTGACCCGGCAACTGTGTTGAGTGTTGCCAAGCATGAGATGTATTTCGCATGCCTTGGGTGGGGTCCAGACAGATTCAAGACTCAGAGCTCACCTCACTGTCGTACCCTTCGGACCCCCTTGATATCTATCCCTCTCAACCCCACTTAGAAACTTTCTCTCTTACTTTGTATACCTTCCTTCCACTACTTCACCAATATATTTAATTATCCCATCCCCTTGATAGACCTTATATCTATTATTGTATTAACGACGAGCTCTCAGATAATTAGATAGGATTTTGGGCCTTATGCAGAGATGTAATTGTTAATGAGACCTAGGAAGCTTTTTTGTTGTCTCATATTTGGTCGTTTCATGCTTGCTAGTGTGTTCTTGTGGCAGGTTAGCAGGGGCTAGACCGGAGGGGAGGCTTTTTGCGATCCTTTAAGTAAAGTCTGCTGGTGCGAGTCCTGTGGACCCGCATGACTTTACTAGGATACCCGTGGGAGTCTGGGGGCATTTTCTTGTCTGTGTCCCTGTGTGTCTAGTGTTGTGTTGTGTGAGGGCCCTTGCCTAGTCCACTCAGCACTGCGCTAGCACGTCTTGCTTTTGTTTTTGGGTCGCCAGGAGAGAGTCAGATACTTGGGATCTGAGTCTCTCAAGAGAGCACCCTTTCAATTAGAGTAATTTGGCGCACAGACTTGGGAACGTCCCTAGGCTAGAGCAGGTGGCTCAGCCCGGGTATCCGAAGCCTATATCCTTCCGGCTAGACCTCTGCCACCTGGCAGATTAACAGCTAGGGGTTTATCATCTCTGTATGCTTGTTATTGTGCCACAGTTTTACCGTTTTTTGTGAGCATTGTGAGTCAGGGTGTGGCTTAGAGACTCTGTACGAGCAGGCTTGCCTGACTAAGAGTAAGAAGCACACCTGTATGTGGTTATGTTGCGAGTTGCTGCCTTTATTTAATTATACCTATGCCATTATACACTGTATGGCCTATCACTAGTATTTATTCCTGCTTATGAGTTAAGAGTTCTCTAAATCCGTAACTTACTTTCTTTGCTAAGCATCAGATCCTACAGTAGCCGCATGCAGTTTAGAAACCTGCATCTTGTCTACCTGTACGATGTTTTGAGGACTGTTTGCTTTCACCTTCTTTCACGCAGGGGTGATTAGTTGTATTAATTAACGTAACGTTAAATGTACTTTCTTCTAGTTTGTTATTAAATTGTTTCTGCAATTTAATTCCGTTATCTATCTTTTCCTTGAAGCTTTAAGTCAACTTAATTGTGTGATCTTTTATATAGCCTGCTTGACTATCAGCAGTCTATAGTGCGTGCACCCTGTAACCGAGTCATAGGATACCTTGTTGTCCAGGCAGGACTCTTGACGGTTTAGGGTGGTTTGTTGCCTGGGTTTATAGATAAGCGTTGGATCTAGCGTTTTCCGTTGTTGCTTGTTGCCGCATACCTAGTCCAATAGAAAGAGCCCAGTGTTTATATATCCCAGGACGTAACAATAAATAGATACATAAATATATAGAGATAGATAAATAAACATATAGATAGATAGATAGATAACACTCGATACATTATTACCATTTTCTTTAAGAATTTTATGAAACAACACAATCAATCGTGTTTTCCAGCAACTACATTTTACACAACGAACAATATGTATTGTATTTATATGTATTACTATTATTTATGACTTGCTATTTATTCATTGAAAGGAGAGAAACACCGCACATTTTATATAAGATAGATAGAGATAGATAGACAGATAGATATAGATAAACATACCCGATATATTATTCCCATTTTCTATAAGATGTTTACGAAACAAGGCAATCAATCGTCTTTTCCAGCAACTACATTTTACATACAGAACAACATGTACTGTATATATATTTATTGCTATTATGTATTACTTGTTATTTATCCAGGAAAAAGAGAGAAATACCGCACATTATAGAATCTAAAAATTCTGTGTTACATCAATGAGAGTTTAGTGTTAAATATGGCCATTATATTTACCGGTATCTTGTTTCGAACGATGAACACAGTGCAGATTATAATAAGAAACTCTCTCTTTCTCTCTCTCTCATATCATAGAGAAGTTGGTATGGAGTAGATAGTGATTACTGTCAAGAAAATATGGCAGAAATAAACACTGTTTTCAGTTGAAGAGAGCAGAGGAATAAAACAAAGAAAATAATGAAATACACGGTGAAGGTATGTATGACATGTCTTTTCCATTTCTAACTTCTGCAAATTCCTTCAGGCGATTTCCAAGCCCCCGAAGGTTATTAACTTCTAACTGTTTTCATGTACGGTCAATTGCCAGGGGTGGGAACAGAGCTTTCATCTTTGCTATCCTTTCCTTCCACTTTCCCTTACTCTTAGGGTTGCTATCTCTACTAGGATTAAGTCCTGACCATCCCGCAGGGATCGTAAGACACTGCGTGGCCAGTGTATCTAAGTAAATCTCTCTCTGCCCTGCCACATTCGCTAGCACACTCACACTCCCTCTGTCACTCACTTTCACACTCACTCTCACACTCACCCTTATCCACTCACTTTTTATTCACTCAGTTTCTCTCTCTCTCTCTCTCTCTCTCTCTCTCTCTCTCTCTCTCTCTCTCTCTCAGATGGAATAGGTAATGCAATAAGTGTTGGCCATAATTTGGTTTTGCAATTCATTGATATGCATTGGATTGTTGACAGCATCGTTGACCTCGGCAAGGCGAAAACAAACGGGTTGTAATTTTCCACACTTGTTTTCAGTTTGTCTCTTCCTAAATGGTGGGAATACAAACTCAATTGTTTAAGTTCTTCTTAGATTATAACAGGATGGGTTCGACTATTACTTAAACACATGTTTTTGTATTTTGGCAAGTGATTTTCTCCTAATTCAGTAAATTCCACCGCATTCTAGGTGATATAATATACTTTCCCCAGAGATATTATAATTATATTTCAAAGTTTTCCTATAATACGAATGCACATTTCATAGTAGATCTCCATGTTTGATTATTAACGTTCACAACGTTTTGCCTACGTATTTCTTAGGTATCTTCAAATCAGCTAAATTGGTTGAAATGGTAGGTAAATGTGTCTTTTAGGTCCGGGTTTTAAGCTGTAAAAATTATCGAATATAATTGACATACCAACCCCAATAATCAATGAGGGGGGTTGAAGTAAGCTTCACTGTATACCAAGGAGTTCATATTTCTCGAGGGAGGGGTGTGCGAAAGATACAATGGTGGGTGTACACTGTACAAGTCTTATAGGTTATTTTATTAAGTCAAGTTCCAGAGTGTGAATGGCATGGATTGTTATAGGTTTACATACAAATGGATAGGTACAAATACAACATAAATAAGAAACATACAAAGTTATATACAATATCTAGAGACGGTAGGTATGCTAAATACAGAACACATGAATATGTATCTTATATGTGTGGGAGAACAAAAGCTTGATTCTAGTATGGTGTGTGTGTTAAGGCAGAGTACTTTCACATACAGTACATACGCTTCGGTCTGGTAACTGCGTGGTCAATCAGACATGTGACAATAAATATATACATAAGTGAAATAAGCAAAATGAATGATAGTGAATGTGTGTTTTCAGCAATGGTACATACCATAGATTTACGTTAGAAGGGTCCTGAAAACCAAATCGAAGTTAAGTTACAAGTCTCTTTAGTTATTCCCTTATCAAGATTTAGCTGGTAAGAGGTTGTGAGGACGAATAGCACTCTGTGAGGCCGAATATCACTCTGGGTCAGGAGAATAACACTGGTTGATACCGGATAACACTCTGTGGGACTAAATATCAACCTTGAGGCTGAAAAGCACCCTTGAACTCGAGGAGGGGGAAGTGAGATGTCTCCTGCAGCTCCTTTTGCCTGCCTATTCGTTTTTTAGCTGGCGCCGGGCTCCATCGAGCTGCGTGGATAGAGGGCATGATGACGGGGATCTTGGTGGGGCTGTTAGGTCCTTTCTGCCGTGGAGTTGAGGGTCGAGGAGACGGACCAATCCTGCGCCGCGTTGTCTCGTGATGTCACAGCTGGTGACGTCATGGTGATGGCGGCCGTCTCTTTCGGCCGGGCTGCCAGACGTGGCTTTTTGGGCGGGGGAATGGTGGTTGTACGTGGGGCCGATGAGGGAGCTGTTGTCTGTGGAGGGGGAACAGAGCTATTTTGTAGCTGGGAAGGATGGGGGACGCTCCTCGAGGAGGAGCTGTCATCTCTTTTGGTATAACAATAAGATTAGACACATTGTATACTACCTACTAATATTTTCCAGTCATGCGGGAGATGCGGAATATGTGATACATAGAAAGGCATAAACCCACTGAGCCCCAGCGACGCAGGGTTTGCGTCCACAATGTATGCGACGCATGGTTTGCGTCCTGGCGGTCCGGTCCCAATTACTCCGGTCCTATGGCACCTAGAGGGCTCAGATTTGTATGGGAACTGTGTAAGTATCCCACGCACCCATGCCGATGGTTGAAAACTCTCAAAGTCCAACCGTGTGCACGTGAGAGCGCAAAAACATGTTTTTGGGGGAAATTGCCTTCAATTTTTTACTCTTGTAAAATCCGTTTTCGGGGGCTCTGTAGGACCATTTTTTGAGCTTTTTGATCGGTTTTTCGTGGTTTTACCTTCATTCCTAACCCATTTGCTATTGTTTCTGGAATAAACAAAAAATCAGAATCAGCCGGTCCTGGGTTATAAATATTTAGCTGGTACTCAGCGGGTTAACCTAACAAAACTAACCTAACCAAACCTAGACATAGTATGTTGGATTCAAAACTAACCCTTACTTACCAGCTAGTATGTGTTCCTAGTGCCTAGTACATTGGATTTTAGAATAATCCTTACCTACCAGCTAGTATGTGTTCCTAGTACCTGGTAAGCGAGATGCAAGACTAACCCTTACCAACCAGCTAGTACATGTCCCAAGTACCTGGTACGTGAGATACAAGACTAACCCTTACTTACCTACCAGCTAGTACGTGTTCTTAGTACCTGGTATGTGTGATGCAAGACTAATCCTCACCTACCAGCTAGTATGTGTCGCCTGGACCTGATACAATCTCGCCTAGAGTTCTAAAGGAAACTAAGTATGAGCTCTCCAAACCACTGAAATTGCTCTTCAATAAATCCTTACAGTCTGGGACTATGCCTGATCAGTGGAAGCTCACCAACGTAACACCGATATTAAAAAAGGCACCAAATCCTTACCAAGTAACTATCGTCCAATTATCTTAACCTCAGTTGTATGTAAAATGCTAGAAACACTCATGAGAGACAAACTCGTAAATCACTTAGAGTAAAACAACATAAAAAGCGGGTATGCTTGTTTACAAGACCGTATTGCTGGGTGGGTATATTTACCGAAAATGAGCTTCATTCCATGCTCTATTCATGCATAAAAAAGAATCAGAGCGTAACACAATTATATATCCGAGAAAGGGTCATAATAGAGCTTTCCAATGACACCTGAATCATCTGTGTATGACCGCGGGTTCTCTTGCAACGATTGAGTAACCGGAGGTGAAAATACCCTAAAATAATGTATTTTTCACGGTTTTTACTTTGTTGCGTGAGGTGGGGACGAGACACAATACATGTCAGTGACCGCCCCAAGGTGGTGGTGAGCGGTCAGAGGCCGGCTATTGTCCCTCCAACGCACTGAATTTCTCTCATAGCTCATAACGTCCAAAAAATGGCACCCGTCATAGGATGGGCACCGCAGGGGTGGCCAATATTCTTTCTCCCGTCATATGATGTTCACCGTCAGTTGAGGGTTAAAGATACTCAACAGGTTTTCGTAATAAATGCTCCTGCTTAACAAACCTCTTAGACTTCTTCCACGATATCCTCAACCTATGTGATGAGAGTAAAGCTGTAGATATTATATACCTTGATTTTCAAAATGCCTTTGACAAAGTTACCCACAAACGTTTATTGATAAAACTAAAAGCACATGGAATACATGACGGTGTGTTGAAATGGATAGAAAATTGGCTCAGTGACAGAAAGCAAAGAGTTGTCATTAACGGTAAAGCATCCAAATGGATCAATGTCAGTAGCGAGGTACCCCAGGGCTCGGTACTGGGGCCAGTTCTCTTCCTAGTTTACATAAACAACATAGATGAGGGTCTCACCTGTACAATCTCAAAGTTTGCTGACGATACAAAAATTGCAAATAACGTACTCTCAAAGAACATGTTGAAGATTTGCAACATAATCTAGATAAGTTGTCACATTGGGCTCAAATTTGGCAAATGTGTTTCAATGCGGATAAATGTAAAGTACTCCATATCGGTAGCCGAAATGAGAAAGCAAACTATTAAATGAATGGCACCCAGTAGACAGAGAAACTCATTTGGGAGTAACAATATCGAGTAACCTAAAACCGAGTCAACAATGTTCAGAAGTTGTTAATAAGGCAAACAAAATAATTGGCTTCATAGGCAGATCATTTGAGCATAAATCCAAAGATGTAATCCTAACTCTTTACAATTCCTTAATCCGCCCTCTCCTGGAATATTGCGATCAATCCTGGTGCCCTTACTTCCAAAAAGATATAGACAATTTAGAACGAGCTGAATGTAGAGTTACCAAAATGATACCTTGCCTAAATAACAAACCATACGAGGAGCGTCTAAGAGAATTAAATATATTTCCTTTAATCCAACGCAGAATATGAGGCGACTTAATTCAAGTATTCAAAATCATCAATGGCATCGACAATATGAACTGTAATAAATATTTCACTATAGACCAATCAAATTACACGCGGGGGTACGGTTGCAAAATTATTGGTAAATCTTTTAACTCACTCGAGTTTACGGATTTCTTTTACAATCGAGTTGTCAACTTGTGGAACGGGATTCCCCGAGATGTCATAGGCTTCAGCACCGTTGATTCCTTTAAACTTCACATAGACAAATACCTTGCCTTAAATCCACGACTGACTACATGAATATTTTTTTTATTTTTTTTTTTATTCCCTTTCCATTTTTCCCTTATCCACTCTAAACCACTGTTTGGACACTTGACCATCAGTGTTTTGGAGGGCAAGCAGCCTTGAGGGTTCGCTGGACCTGTTTTTGCTTGATTTCCTTTGTACCTGGTTTGTAAGATACAAGATAAACCCTTACCTACCAGCTAAATAATTGAAACATAATGGAAATTATTGTACAATGCGGCTAATCTATGGCCGATAATATTGATTGCTTTAAACCCGGACCTAACAGACAATAATACCAATTGGTAAGTCGGACAAAGTTAATGAAATGAAGGTAAGCATTGGAGGGTTTGATCAAGGTTTCCAGAACCATGAAAATATCCTCAGCGTTGTCTTATTTAGAACCATAACACTTGATTACCTATGCACTTGGGCATTGGTTTAACTATTACACATACTGGCTGAATTTATACTTTGAACTCAAGTTATTAATATTCTGTCCGATATTTTCGTCTCTGGAAGGCCTGGTGAGGTGTGACTGAAGGGTGGGGTGACAGTGGAGGGTGAGGTATCAATTTAAGGTTGGGGGAGGTGGACCTTGAGGGTGAAGTGTCCATTTATGGTTGGGTGAGGTGGACCTTAAGGGTGAAGTGTCAATTTAGGGTTGGGGGTGGTGGACCTTAAGGGTGAAATGTCAATTTAGAGTTGGGGGAGGAGGACCTTGAGGGTGAAGTGTCTTTTGACCCTACCAATAATTCACCTGAGACCTCTGGTGGACTCTTCCGAACTAGCGCCAGAGCTACGATTGTCGACTTCAACAATACCCAATACTTAGGATATACACAGTTTATCTTGATTGTATGTGATTCTACATGTTTATATTTTAGATTGTATTTAGGATTTCGGTGTGAGCATCCTAGGTTCAAATCCCCAGACTGCCACATGTGTTTGTTAATTTCATTAATCGAGTTTAGTAGTAAAATTGGTTGGTGGAGATAACATAATAATTCATTATGGTTCAGGAGTAGTTTATAGAGAGGCCTTCCTTAGGGTTAAGCGCCCCATTAATTACTCTTTCCATTCACATATGCATAGCCTCCGATAGCGCAATTGGAATGAATGTACATGCTAAGATTGATACGCAGGATACGAAACTGCATAATAAATCGTAGGCTTGTGCATCATTCTTTAACTGTCTTTGTGGTGCAATGCAAAAGTGTGTTGATTTTCGGTGTGAGCATCCATAGGTTTGAATCCCCGGACTGCCACATGTGTTTGTTAATTTCATTAATCGAGTTTAGGAGTAAAGTTGGCTGGTGGAGATAACATAATAATTAATTCTGGTTCAGGAGTAGTTTATAGCGAGGCCTTCCTTAGGGTTAAGCGCCTCATTAACCCGGGAACTGCAGGAAGACTCTTAAGAGTTCCCCCGGCGGACTGCGGGAAGACTCTTAAGAGTCAGAGAAAAAGAAAATCAATTTTAAACATCGAAAAAAAAAAAAAAAAAAAAAAATATATTTTTGTTTTGCCCTTAGGCCATGCAACTACCAGTCAGTCCTCTACCTCCCCTCCTTCCCCACTTTCCTCACCTCCTTCAGTTATCACCTATTTTCCCTGTTATTCCCTTATTCTGAGGTATATTTTCGTGCTAACATTAGCGAGCTGCAAGCAGAGCATTGTCATCACTGTTAGCAAGCGAGTGCAAGAGGGAGAGAGAGATAGTATCGATCGACAGTGTCTCAGTGGCCTTGGGGGAAATTGTCGGGAAAGCAGGTTGCCTCACCCATACATTATGTAACTCGCGGCCTGTAGCGCCGATTTTGACCATCCAAACGCTGTTTTCACTCGTTTTATTGTTGTAACAGGTTAATACCTTTATAATCAACCTATAATAGGCGCATATGGATAGGTATTAATGCTATTTATGGTAAAATGAATATTTTAGTGATGGAAACAGCTCAAATACATGCACACAGGCAGAGGTGTCTAATTACCCCCATGCGCACTTAAGAGGTTAATTACTCTTTCCATTCACATATGCATAGCCTCCGATAGCGCAGTTGGAATGAATGTACATGCTAAGATTAATATGCAGGATTCGAAACTGCATAATAAATCGTAGGCTTGTGCATCATTCTTTAACTGTCTTCGTGATGCAATGCATATGTGTGTTGATTTTCGGTGTAAGCATCCTAGGTTCAAATCCTCGGACTGCCACATTTTTTTTTTTTTTTTTTTTTTTCTATGTGATTGAGGGAGGCAAAAGGCATAACTGCCTATAGCGAGTGCCTCCCCCATAGTTGAAAGAGTGACAGGGCCAAAATCAAGGGACGTTCGAGCCAAAATGCCTGGACACACGGAGTTTGAAGCAATTTAAGTCATAGGAAGAGGGAAAGACTGATTCTGGGAGAGAGTTCCAGAGCTCAGATGTTGAGTAGAAGAAAGTTTGAGAGTAACGTTTCACTCTTGGGTTGGAGAGTTGCACAGAGTAGGGATGGGATTGAGTTGCAAGACGGGTAGCACGTGCCCTACGTAAAGGAGGTGGTATGCACAGGGATAGCTCTGAGGAACACTGATTATTATAGTAGCGATAGAATAGCGAGAGAGATGCAACATTGCGGCGGAGAGAGAGAGATTGCAGAGAGTTGGTGAGTGGACGGGAGTTAATGATACGAAAGGCCTTCCTTTCAACTTTGTCTAGGAGAGCGGTGTGAGAGGAACCTCCCCACACATGTGAACAATACTCAATACAAGGGCGCACTATGCCCCTGTACAGAGCAAGAAGCTGTGCTGGGGAAAAGAACCCCCTAAGGCGGTTGAGCACACCCAGCTTCTGGGAGGCTGCCTTAGCAAGACTGGTAATATGGTCCTTCCAAATGAGAGCAGAAGAAAAAGAGACACCAAGAATATTGAGAGAAGATGAAGAGTTGATTTTTGTATTGTTGAAGAATAAGGGATAGTCCGCTGGGAGATCCTGACGGGTAGATAGATGGAGAAATTGGGTTTTGGAAGCATTAAAGTTAACAAGGTTTTCTCTGCCCCAATTGGAAACAGTATTTAGATCAGAATTTAAGAGTTCTATGGCTTCATTACGTTTGTCGTTGAGGGATTGCTGGCTGGGGCGTTCTGAAAAACTAATGGAGTAGTGTAAGGTTGAGTCGTCTGCGTATGAATGGATGGGAAATAAGGTACAGTTAAGGAGATCATTTATAAAAATTAGAAAGAGAATAGGAGATAGGACAGAGCCCTGAGGAACACCGGAGTTTATAGGGTGAGGAAGTGAACAATGGCCGTCCACAACCGCAGCTATGGAACGGCCGGAAAGGAAATTAGAGACAAAGGCACAGATGGAGGGATAGAAACCGAAGGAGGGTAGTTTAGAAATTAAAGATTTATGCCAGACTCTATCGAAGGCTTTCGATATGTCTAGTGCAATAGAAAAAGTCTCACCGAAGTCCCGAAAGGAGGATGACCAAGAGTTAGTAAGATATGAAAGAAGATCACCAGTAGAGCGAACCTTAAGGAAGCCATACTGGCGATCTGAGAGCAGATTATGAGAAGAGAAATGCTTAAGAAATTTGGAAGCAAGAATAGTTTCAAAAACTTTAGAAAGACAAGAGATAAGAGCAATTGGACGATAGTTGGAGGGTTGAGAGCGGTCACCCTTCTTTGGGACAGGTTGAATGTGAGCAAACTTCCAGCATGAAGGGAAGACGTTAGAGGATAGACAGAGACGAAAGAGTTTGCCTAGGCAGGGAGTCAGCACGGAAGCACAGTTTTTGAGAACAACAGGAGGAACACCGTCCGGACCGTACGCCTTATTAGTGTTAAGCCCAGAGAGGGTAGAAAGTACATCTTTAGAAGAGATTAGGATATTAGGCATAAGTAAGAGAGAGGAGGGCGGAGAGGGAGGAATAGCACCGGAATCTAACTCTTGTGTTTGTTAATTTCATTAATCGAGCTTAGGAGTAAAGTTGGTTGGTGGAGATAACATAATAACTAATTCTGGTTCAGGAGTAGTTTATAGAGAGGCCTTCCTTAGGGTTAAGCGCCTCATTAATTACTCTTTCCATTCACATATGCAT
>JBAKBP010039464.1:0-14914 GCA_037953745.1 Lithodes maja | reverse complement strand
ATGTCATGTGTCACTTTCACTTAGTTATATGCTTTGTAAACGTTTTATATACAATTTATTGTGTCTTTTTTCACTTATTTATATATGTTTTCATAATACATGACTTTTTTATCACAATACACCTGTACATTGTTTTATTTCCACTTGTTGCCTATATACATACATATTGTCAGTCTTTGGTACTTTCACTATGATTATTAGTTAGTACTCCTGCTTGCTGTGGTATTCAGCAAAGCACGGTATAGTACATAGTGACACCTGGCACTCCACACACTGCATGGTGGTCTTTTTGTGCTTCCTCGGCCTCACCTGGCTGTTCCAGCAGACATGGCACCGCCTTCTGCTAATGGTGACTCCATCTCGTTCCAGAGGCAGGTAACCGAGCTTGTGCACATTTAGATACTGTGCACACTGCATGCGGTCCTGAACGGGGCGCCCAGGTTGTGCCACTGCCCTCTGTGGAGCTAGAGCGGGGGCAGCACGCCCACGAACTTTGGCGGCGCGCACCCTAGGGCGGCCAGGAGCGCGACGGTGCCCAGGCCCAGCCCGGCGGCCAGCCCGGCGGCCAGGGCGGCCAGGAGCACGACGGCCCTGGGCAAAGCGTCTGGGTTGAGGGTCGTCGATGTCCATAAAGTCGTCGTCATCGTCGTTGTCGTCAGAGCCGTCATCTTGCCCTGACGGTGGACCCAGGTAATCATGGCCAGAGTCATCTGTGAGGTGCCCTTCATCTTCAGAGCCCCCCTCATAATCTCGCGGGGAACGAATGATGCGTGGGCGGCGTGTAGGTCGGCGAGGTGGGGAAGGAGTGGCAGGTAAGGCTCTGTCATCTTCATGCAGAGGTTCGGGGCTCCTTGGCCTACGACGAGTCATAGACAGCACTGGTTCAGTGTCTGTAGGTGCAGCTATGGATGCGAGGTCGAACACATCATCAGGAACCTCTGTTGTAGGCTGGAGAGGTGGGGTGGACCCTGGGGAAACTTGCGGGGGCGTATGGCTGGGAGCGGCAGGGGTGGAAGCCGCGGGAGCCTCGAACAAAGAGCGCCTACTTATAGCTCCTTTTTTAACATATTTCATCCCTTTTCCCTTTTCTCTAGTAGTATGTCTCCTCTCGGGGGAAATAGTGGGTAAATAGGCCGAAAGTGGGGGGTCCTCAACCCTAGGGAGTGCTGGTGGTGGTGGGGAAGAATGGCGGGAGCCTGGGGCAACTTGGGTGGCGTGGGTAGATAAGGAAGACAATGGCGGGTCAACCTCAGCCTCCCGCTCAGCCTCACTATCATCACTTTCATCGTCATGGTCAAATCCACTAAAAAACGCGTATCTTTCATGGATTTCGTCTAGATCGTCAAAATCTTCACTATAGTGAGACTGATAAGACTCGGAGCTATCACTACCCAAGTCATCAACACTATTTTTGCCTTCACCACGTTCATAACTCCTCAAAGCTATCTCAATACCTCCGGGAGTCAACGCATCTTGTACGTGCCTTTGCGTTAGGGCGCGACGAACATGGGCAGGCGTCGAAGGGAGCGTAGAATCGGACACAAGGGAATAACTTTTTGGGCTAGTATCCATGTTGGCGGCAGGGTAGAGACTGTTTTGGTGGCGTACATGCTGTCTGGTGGCGTCGCCTAGCGACGCCTGGTGACCACGGAGCGAAATTTTTACGCGCGCCATTCGAAAGCACACACGCAAGCAATGGTACAGTGTTGTACCACCCGGGTTCCTCGGGCCAAAAAAAAATGGTACACACGTGTACCACCCGGGGTCGAAGGGTTAAGAGTTCCCCCGGCGGACTGCGGGAAGACTCTCTGGAGTAAGTAAAACTAAAAATCAACTTTTTACATCGAAAAAAAAAAAAAAAAAATTTATTTTTATTTTTTTATTTTTTTATTTTTGTTTGGCCCCTGGGCCATGCAAAATCTCAGTCCTCTACCTCCCCTCCTTCCCCACTTTCCTCCTATTCCTCAGTTATCACCTATTTTCCCTATTATTCCCTTATTCTGAGGTATATTTTCGTGCTAACATTAGCGAGTTGCAAGCAGGGTGTTGTCATCACTGATGGCCATCGAGTGCAAGAGAGAGAGAGAGAGAGTATCGATCGACTGTGTCGCAGTGGCCTTGGGGAAAATTGGCGGGAAGGTAGCTTGCCTCACCCATACATTATACAACTCGCGGGCTCCGATTTTGACCATCCAAACGCTGTTTTCACTCGTTTTATTGTTGTTTCATGTTAATACCTTTATAATCAACCCATAATAGGCGCATATGGATAATTATTAATGCTATTAATGGTACAATGAATATTTTAGTGACGAAAAACCTCAAATACGTCAGCACAGGGGGACGTTTTCATTTACCCCCGTGCGCACTTCAGAGGTTAAGGGGAGTAAGGTGTCTGGCAATAGATAGATGAGCATCGGTAAATTACAAAAGTCGGGAGTAAAGGTTCGGCGCCCAGCTGGACCCCGCGCCAGTGTAAGTATTGACTGTGTTAGCAACATTTTGGATATTTGGGGTGTACCACGTGCCACCAAAACCGCGTTTCCAATATATGCGTTACCAGAGGACCAACTGTACATCAAAAGTAAATGGTCACTAATCAGTTATAATGGTTACTAATCAGTTAAATATATTTACTATCACAATTAAATAAACAGCAGAGCATACAGTATATTATACTTCAAGCAATATATACAGTACAAATTGTTTTTTTTTTATTTTCCAGCTAAAAACAGCTACTGTACCATACTAACTTTCTACTAGATTCCAAATAAGTAGCAAAAGTTTGAGCAAGGTAGACCATTTCTTCCTGCTCATGACAGTATTGTTGATCAGTCAGAGCATTCCGCCGGTACTGCGTCATCAAATAGGAAAATGATGGAGAATGCTTCAGGCTTTCATGACTACCAAGACTTCTACGCAACTCTCGGATAAGAGTGCGTAATGTTTGGACTTTCAATGAAACCGCTGCCATTTCTGAAAAAAGAAAGGAAAAAAAAGACAAGATTATTTATTATAGATATATGTACAGTACCGTATGTAGCCTCTATCTATCTATCTATCTATCTCTCTCTCTCTCTCTCTCTATATATATATATATATATATATATATATATATATATATATATATATATATATATATATACACCGGAAGTTGGGGTTCAATACAGTTGACAGCTACTAAATAACATCTAAACATAGGTAGGTAATACTTTTAAACATATAAGCACAGAGGTCCCTAAATATTACGTTCCTGAAAATTCCACGAATACTCATTACGGATTCCCCAATTTACTACCTATCTATCTATCTATCTCCCTTTTAAAATAAAACAACTAGTTCTTATTTGTTCATAATTAAATTATGAATCATTTCTAATGCGATGGAATTGAAAATATATATACTGTATATAATTCGCGGAACGCGAAAATGAGGTACTGTACCGGACGCGACAAGTGGCCAGGACACGTAATTTGTACCCTTCAATTCTGACAATTTGTTATATTTACCATATAAAGCATTATTTCTTCTGTGTATATTTTACTTATATGATGAACATATGAACATGGCGGGTGCCCAACCCCGAAAGGGGTTGAAATAGGGGAGCTATCCCCCCGCCAAAGGTGGCTTTCTAGGGCCTTTCCTAGCTGATGCTGAGAGGATTGGGTTCTAGTCATGTGGTGATGGGCTGGTCTATCAGAGTGAGAGCTGAGCAATCTCTGCCATACCCATAGCTTACTCTGACTGTTCCTTTAACTTATATATTTTCTAGATCTCAAGTGACGGCGTCTCTTCCGTGGATTGACCTCCCAATCTACCAAGATTGGAAGCCAAAGCGTCACATTTTTCCCTTGCCCCTCAACTTTCTCTTCATAATTGCTGAGGGGCACAGGGCCCTGGGTGGGGCTTTGGTTTCCCGGGCGTTTCCGCACCCTCCTCAGCTCCCCGCCATGGAGTGGCTTCGGTCACCCAGGCTTTATTGTGGTCGGCAGGGAGGGTTCTGTGGGGGCGTTCGGTTACGGCCTTGGAATTGCTCGGGGCCTTGGGGCTGTTCGGCCAGGCAGCTTGGGGAACAACAACAACATATGAACATTGAAGAGTGATACAAGAAGTGGGAACAGCTAGCCTGTTGGATGGTGGCAATTCTAACGACAGTGGCAGCCTAGGCATCTCCTAGGTAACAAAACTTGTCCACCAGCTCCAATGACTCATTACCAAAATTCACAGGATCATCATTTAAGACATGCTCGCCCTGTGGCCCTTGCACACTACGCACTAAAATTTCTCGATTTCTGACTCATCCTTCGGCAGGGGTCCTTTTATTCTACTACAGAGTACAGTACAGCGCTTACTCCCATGGTGCACCCAAGTAACTAAAAGTAAGTAACTAAAAGCAAGTAACTAAACTAAAGGTTTTTAAACACCCCTGATGGTCACAAAGGCTTTAAAGTATCCCATTCCCATAATAGGCTCAAATCGTATCCTGAGCGTGAAAGGGTTAAAATCCCGGACCTAAAGGTAAAGGACAAACTGATAAATCTACATTTTCGCAACACGGTTGCTCAGAATGGGTCAATGTGTATATTATCAGATTTAGCCTAGTATGCTTTGATGAAGCGCAAAAGTTAGGCCTAATATTTTACTTGAAATTAAAGCATTTAAGTATTTTACATAATATGTACCGTACAAGTGTGGGCATTGACGATTTCGCAGAAGAGTTTACCCTCGCAAACCCGTTTTGGGAAGGATGTCAACATAGTATCCGGGCGTATGGTCGTCATGTTTACATAGGTCGATCGCTCGCGGTTAAGTTCCCGTGGTTATTTGCCCTCTGCGAGCCTGCTGGCATAGCCTATATATCATGATGACAATAAGTCGTGGGGGGGGGGGGGTGAGGGGGAGGGGCTGCGGGCAAAGCCCTCAACCTATTATTGTATCCCACGGCAGCCAAAATAGTCGGGAACATGATCGCGAGCGTCCGCGTAGCCACAGTACCGTCGGTACGCCCGATGCAGCCCGAATACTAAACCCTGGCCCCCGTTTTCTGTAGACCCACATTCTTACGACACTACTGGGTAAATCTACAGTTATACTACCCCTCCCCCACGCAAAACACCCCTTTTAGCATGTTTTTGGATGGTTCAGCAGACGCAGAAACTGATTTTTTTTTATATTAATGTCACTAATTTTCGCATGGATTTATTTAGTTTTCTGTGTTAATTTTCATCAATATATAGTGTTTGGAAGTACAGTAATTACAAGCCTCTGAAAAAACGTTTTCCCCATGAGGGGGGGCTTTGCCCCCCTCACCCCCCCATAACTTATTGTCATCATCATATATATATATATTGACAGCAGGGGGCAAAAAACAAGTATGCCGCGGCCCAACAAATTGTACAGTACACCCAGGTAAACAAACAGCGGACGAAGAAACCACGGCGGACGAGTCTCATTTTGCCGAAGGTTTGTTCATTTGTAATACTTCAATGTATTTATTTCAAGTCAAATATACATTTCCGCGCATCATCAAACCATACGAAGTCTACTACTAGGCTAATAATATTAACCCATTAGTACCAACAGAATAGCGACAAAATGGGGGTAGCCTAGTACAGTACTGTATAACTGTAGATTTATCCACTACTGTACTGTACAGTACTGTTGTAGGTCGGAAAGATTAAGCACTTTCCTAGCTTTTATGACTTTATAACTACAGGTATTACAATTATAATTTATGTCGTGCTCATAAAAGTCATAATATTTCCGGTAGCCTAATAGCCTAGGGCCTAGGCTATATCATTGATTATCTTTAGGCTACGCTTCTTTTCTCTTTTTCTCCAACAGTTGTAGGCTAGATCACATTCTTGGTTTTCTTGATTTTGTTCATCCTCAAAAAGCACGATCTCGGTGGTGTTCTTCGCTAGGTTATTTCACAGTAGGCTAGCCTACTTTTTAAGTTTTTAAGAGCAGCGAGGGTTAGGTTAGGTTAATGATAATATTGTCATCAGAGGAGTCGGCCGAGTGTTTGCTTGCGTCCGCAAGTGCCTGCCTCGCCGAGTCGCCGACTCGCATTATCAATGGAAGCATGACAAGAAACATGACAACTTAACTTAACCTGGGGCTGCTGTCCCCAGACTCCCACATTGCCACAATACAAGCATCATTACTCAGTAGGGTTTCCTGAACAAGGAAAATAACATAATAGGCTAATAGGGGAAGTAGGTCTATACCCTCCCTAGCTGTAGATTTACTAACAAATTTACCAGTAGGCCTATTACTGAATTTTATGGTCACAAATTATTTTGCAATATTTGAAGACAAATATGGAATCTACAGTATATACTCTAAACATCATATCAAAATGTGTTTTAACCCTCGGCGAAACCTAATAAAAATACATGGTAGCCTACTAAACTTTTTTTCTTTTGAAACATGGTTGTCAATACTTTCCTATAGAGGGCACCGATTCGTATACTCGCCATTTTCACTTGTCTCCCGAGGTTTATATGAAAATGTGTTTTAGGCTAACCCTCGGAAAAAACTAATATAAAAGTAGGCTATGCTACTAGGCCTAGGCCTAAATGTAATTTTCGTAACTAGGTTGTCAATACGGTACTTTCCTGTTATCAACGCACAATCAAAGCTGAAGATTGCAGAGTAGGCTAGGCCTAAACACTGTAAACTTCATCAACTTTTTTTTCACCTTCATAGGCTAGGCCTAGATTTTTTTTTTTTTTTTTTTTTTTTTTTTACTAAGGGCTAGTACAGTACCCAACCAGCGGGGGTGTAGGGGGGCGGCAGCCCCCACCCATAATACGAGGATAGGTTAAGTAAGGTTGATAGGCCTAGGTTAGGCCATATAGCCTACTACAGTAGATCTGGACTGGACCCAAAAATCCGAAACTACGAAAATATTGTATTTTCGCGGTTTCGAGGTTCGAGGTTCGAACTTGGGGGTTCGTTCTCCGATTTTGGGTCCCTTACTGCAAAGTTCAATTTTCGTGTCCAGTCCAGATCTACTGTATAGCCTACAGTAGATCTGGACTGGACACGAAAATTGAACTTTGCAGTCTATGGTTAGGCTAATGTCTTCAAATCATTATCATAGCCCTCCCCATAATCCCCATTATCAGGGGGAGTGTCTCAACATCAATCGAAAATGGGAAAAACGGTTTTTCCAAGGTTTGTAGCCTAGCCTAGCCTAATTATTTCCAAACACTAGGCCTATAGGCTATAGCCTAGGCTATTGATCAAAACTAACAGAAAAATTAAAAAAAATCCATGGGAAAATTACTGTAGGCTAGCCTAGGCCTAGTGACCATAAAAGTGAAATTGGTAAAAATTGAAGAGACCCTGCACAGCCATTTTACTAGGCTAGTTAATTTTTTTTTTTTTTCTTTGATATAGGCCTAGCCTAGCCTAGGCCTAGGCTACAGTTGTTTAATACCGAGGACCATCGCATTTTAGTGTTTTCAACATTAGCCTAGCCTAACCTAACCTCACTTAACCTGGTAAACCTGACCGTTTGGACCGACAGCGACTTCAGTAAGTTTTATTTTGTTTTTTTTTATTTTTCCCTCAGATATAGTGTTGTTTTATACTGAAGAGGAGCTGAAATGAGTATTTACCCATTATCCAACAATCTAAAAACACGCCCCCCACTAGTGGGGAGGGCTCTGAAGTTCAGGGAAAATGAGGGCTTAAAAGCGTAAAAATACAATAATATACCGTTTTGTATCAAAACTTGGCTCGGGTTTTCCCAAATTGCAAACCCATTTTTGTGAATACTCGAGCCAACTTTTGACGAAAGCTGGCTAGGATTTCACGGGGTGGAGTGGGTAGCCTAACCTAATATCTTATGTTATAAAAATATTCAACTTTGGGAAGACATTAGCCTAACCTAACTAATCCTAGTATTATGGGTGGGGACACCCCCGCTGGTTGGGTTAGGCTAGGCCTAGGCTATTTTTTTTTTTTTTTTTTTTTAATGTGCTAGGCTATTAGCCTAACCTAACAACCTTACCTAACCTAACCTAGTATATGGGTGGGGGCTGCCACCCCCGCTGGTTGAGTACTGCCTGAAAAACTTATTGTTTTACAGTAGCCTATGTAATGTATTTTAGCGGTTTTTTTTTTCTCCCTTAGCCTATAATACATTTCAGCTCTTAATGACATTTATAGCAATGATGTATATGCTCTACCGGACCTATTAGGCCTAAAATGATCGATGGGCTAACTGTCGGTCCAAAACATCAGTATAACCCTTAACCTAACCTAACCGAAAACTAAACAGGGAACGTGAGCTGGGTTTAGACCGTCGCGTTAGACTCGACTCGGCGTCGCGTACCCATAAACAGGGAACGTGAACTGGGTTTAGATCGTCGCGCACCCATAAACAGGGAACGTGAGCTGGCTTTAGACCGTTGGTTAGTTTTCGGTTAGGCCTAGGTTAGGTTAGGTTAGGTTAGGCTAATGTTGAAAATACTAAAATGTGCGCAGCAACGGTCCTCGGTATTAAACAACACTAGGCCTCTAGGCTAGGCTATAGGCCTTTCAAAAAAAAAAAAAAAAAAAAAAAAAAAAAAAAAAAAAAAAGGCTTAGACTGGTAACATTCAAGACAGCTAGAGCCGCCTTATTTACCAAGTTTCTTTATATTTTTTCCAGGGAATATAGTGTTTAGGCTAATTATTGTTTATCATGGTTTGAGTGGAGGATTTGCATTAACTTACCCATTATTCATTAATCTGAAGATACTCCGTCAAATGGCGCCATTTATTGGGTGAATCGCGCTTTTACAGTAGGTAAGGAAAATTGTGGGGAGGCCATGCACACTTCCAAAATGTACAAATATTATATTATATTAGATTAGATTAACCTAACCTAACCCTAATATAATATAATATAGCCTAGGGCCTAATATAGTTTTTGTGAGTAACGTTCAAGCCATTTATTGGGTGAATCGCACTCACCACATCTTTCAAAACAAGAAGAAGAGGACCCAGGTCGAAGGATTCATTGGGTGCAATGCTTTGTTTACGTTCAGGACATTATTTTCGTGTTATTTTTCGGTGTAGCCTAGCCTAATCGGGTTTTTTCAAGTGTCGATAACGAAATTCCTCCATGCGGACTAGGCCTATAATGAGAAAAATATGATAAATCTACAGTTATACTACCCCTATTTTGTCGCTATTCTGTTGGTACTAATGGGTTAATATTATTAGTAGTAGACTTGGTATGGTTTGATGATGCGCGGAAATTTATATTTGACTTGAAATTGAAGTATTACAAACCTTCGCAAACTCATAAACAGGGAACGTGAGCCGGGTTTAGACCGTCGCGCACCCATAAACAGGGAACGTGAGGGGGAGTTTAGTCCGTCGCGGAGACAGGTTACTTTTCGTTAGGTTAGGTTAAGTTAAGTTAGGTTAGGTTAGGCTAATGTTAAAAATACTAAAATGTGACGGTCATCGATGATCGGTATTAAACAACACTGTATATCAAAGAAAAAATTAAAAACAACAACAAATTACCTGAAAAACACTTATCTGGTTGGTGATCATTTTGATAATATTCAAGGACACTAGTGCGACGTTATGAGAAAATTTATTAGGGAAAATAGGCACCAATAGATTCGCCATATTTTTCTCCATATAGTCCGCATGGAGGATTTTCGTTATCAACAAATTGAAAAATACCCACTTTACAGACAAATACACCAAAAATCTAAGTCAAAGCGGGGTGTGGGGGCGGCAGCCCCCACCTATAATACTAGGTTAGGTTAGGTAAGGTTGTTAGGTTAGGCTAATGTCCTTTCAAAGGGGTATAGGGTAGTAAACACTAGGATAGCCTATACCCAGTCAGAGGTAAGAAGAAAAGTCTGCAGTAGTCTCCTTGAATGCTACCATAATTTTTTATCAAAATACGTTTTTTTCCAGTTTCCGCGTCTGCTGAACCATCCAAAAACACGCTAAAAGGCGTGTTTTGAAGGGGGGGAGGTGGTGGTGGGTAGTGGGGGAGGGGTAGTATAACTGTAGATTTACCAAAAAATATGGCTAGGCCTAGTCTATTGGTAGCTGTATTGGTCCCTATTTTCCCTAATAAATTATTTCTAATAAGGCGGCGAAAGAGGTCTTGAATGTTATCCTTGGGCCTAGCCTAGCCTAACTAGTAAAAAGGCTGTCCGGGGTCTCTTCAATTTTTGCCGTGAAATTTTCCAATTTACCAAATAGACCTAGGCTAGTCTACTCCTAGGCCTAGGCCCTATAGGCTACATAAGAACATAAGAAAATGGGAGTCTGCAGAAAGCCGATTGGCCCAAGCAAGGCAGATCCCTGTCCCACACAACCCCAATTACAAAGCCCAATTATAGGCTCAACACTCTAATACCCTGAGGATCATCTTACCAAAACGGTTAGAGATTAACGCAGGATTACGGGGGTCTGCAGAGCGCTGATTGGTCCAACCCTGCTGATCCCCCTTCACACCCAACCCTTCTCGTCCATATGCTTATCCAATTTTATCTTAAAGCTCCCTATCGTTTTTAATCCCACTATAGCACCTGGTAGTCCATTCCACCCATCTACAACTCTGTTACCAAACCAATATTTGCCTATATCTTTTCTGAAACGAAATTTATCTAATTTGAAACCATTGGTACGAGTTCTTTCGCTATCACTGAGCTTTAGTACATTTGTCATGTTCCCTTTGTTAATCCCACTAACCCACTTGAACACCTCTATCATATCCCCTCTAACTCTGCGTCTCTCTAACGAATGTAAGCCTAATTTCTTCAACCTTTCTTTATACGGAAGATTTCTAATATTATGGATCATTTTTGTCATTCTACGTTGTACTCTCTCCAATGAATCTATGTCCATTCTGTAATAAGGACACCAAAATTGAACAGCATAATCCATATGGGGTCTCACTAATGACAAGTAAAGTTTTAAGATAACATCAGCAGTTCTGTTACTCACACTCCTAGAGATGAACCCGAGAATCCTGTTTGCCTTGTTTCGAACGCTTATACACTGTTGTCTAGGCTTCAAATCATTGCTAACAAACACACCTAGATCTTTCTCACAATTCGAGTTTTCTAATTCCACATTAGCTAGTTTATATTTAACATTTGTATGCATCTTCCCTATCTTTAATACCTTGCATTTGTCAATGTTAAACTTCATCTGCCAATTTACTGACCATTCGTGTAAGGTATCTAGATCCCTTTGGAGGCACTCTATATCTCTATCTGAATCAATTGTTCTCCCCATTTTGGTATCGTCTGCAAATTTACTTATCCTACTAGTTATACCTAAATCTAGGTCATTTATGTATATAACAAACAACAGAGGACCTAATACAGATCCCTGGGGGACACCACTTTTGACTGCTCCTCATTCTGACTTCGTACCATTTATGCTGACTCTCTGCTTCCTACCAATTAGCCATGACCTAATCCATCCCAACAATGCCCCACCTATTCCATGCGCCTCAACCTTTCTCATCAATCTCTCATGGGGGACTCTGTCGAAAGCTTTACTGAAATCTAAATATATTATATCATATGACTTGTCATTATCTACTGCTTCATATACCTCTGAGAAAAAACTAAGCAAATTAGTAAGGCAAGAACATCCCTGAGTGAATCCATGCTGAGAAGAATTTATTAAATTAAATGTATCTAAGTGGTTTCTAATTTTACTAGCAATAATTGACTCTAGTAGCTTTCCTATGATTGATTTACGTAAGACTAATGGGACGGTAATTGGATGCTATTGATTTGTCACCTTTTTTGAAGATCGGAACTACGTTTGCAAGCTTCCAAGTTTCTGGAACTATACCTGTCTCCAATGACTTGTTAAATAAAAATGTTAATGGGTAACTTAACTCATCCCTACATTCTTTTAATACTCTAGCATATACCTCATCAGGACCAGGCGATTTATGAGGTTTCAGTCTGTCAATTTCCTTAACCTCTGAAGTGCGCACGGGGGTAAATGAAAACGTCCCCCTGTGCTGACGTATTTGAGGTTTTTCGTCACTAAAATATTCATTGTACCATTAATAGCATTAATAATTATCCATATGCGCCTATTATGGGTTGATTATAAAGGTATTAACCTGAAACAACAATAAAACGAGTGAAAACAGCGTTTGGATGGTCAAAATCGGAGATATAGCCCGCGAGTTGTATAATCTATGGGTGAGGCAAACTCCTTTCCCGCCAATTTCCCCCAAGGCCACTGAGACACAGTCGATCGATACTCTCTCTCTCTCTCTTGCACTCGATGGCCATCAGTGATGACAACACCCTGCTTGCAACTCGCTAATGTTAGCACGAAAATATACCTCAGAATAAGGGAATAATAGGGAAAATAGGTGATAACTGAGGAATAGGAGGAAAGTGGGGAAGGAGGGGAGGTAGAGGACTGAGATTTTGCATGGCCCAGGGGCCAAAAAAAAAAAAAAAAAAAAAAAAAAAAAAAATAAAAAAAAAAAAAATTTTCGATGTAAAAAGTTGATTTTTAGTTTTACTTACTCCAGAGAGTCTTCCCGCAGTCCGCCGGCCGAACTCTAAAGAGTCTTCCCGCAGTTCCCGGGTTAACCCTTCAAACCCGGTTGGTACACACGTGTACCATTTTTTTTTGGCCCCAGGAACCCGGGTGGTACTACATTGTACCATTGCTTGAAAGCCTGTGAGCTTCGTGTGCGAGGCGTCGGTCCGACGCATGTAAACAACAGCCGGCTGGACCGACGCTCCGCATCTCCGGCCACAAGAAGGAGAGCGTCGCTTGTTCTTGTGTGCCTGTATGTTGTTGTTCAGTATCGAAAAGTGGTGTAAAGTGGCTGGTTTGGCCATAAAGTTATCTCCAATGAAATCATCATCACAGCTCACCCAGTTGACTTAGAGAGCTCTACTTAATGCCATTTTACAGGTAAATAACACAGCTATGCTTGGGGATGCGCGGGAATGCGGGAAGCAGTCTGATTAACGAATATACGGTAGCCTAGCCTAGACGTTTTTCGGCCAAAACACCCGGATTTCGAGGAATATTTATATAATATATAGCCGGGGTCGGAGGGTTTAAGCACATCATTTCTACTTATAGTAACCGTACTTAACCTATTTTCTATACTATCGCTATATACCTTATGGACTTCTGGAAACTGTGCCAAATTTTCATTAGTGAAAACGGAAAGAAATTGACTATTTAATGTACTGCACATTTCTAAATCATTTTCTGTCATTTCTCCTATCGAAGTTTTAAGGGGACCAATTACATCTCTAACCTTGGATTTATATAGTTGGTAAAAAGCTTTAGGATTATTTTTTGAGTCATTGGCAACCTTGATTTCATAATTTCTTTTTTCTTTCCTAATATCCTTTTTTACCTGTCTTGATAGATTCTGATAGTAAGCAAGTAGGTGAATTTCGCCTTTCCTAATCTTTCTATATATTCCTCTCTTTTGTCCTAGAAGATCTAATAGTCTATTATTCATCCATTTGGGTTGGTTCTGTGTTGATCTAAATTTTCTTTTGGGGATGTATTTATTTTGTGCATTGAATACTGACTTGATAAAATTATCGTATGTATCTACCAAGGTCGACGTCTCTTCCTGACTTAAGATGACAGGTGGCTGAGAAGGGGTACACTCATTTGGACACCTGGATCGACTTAATTTTCTGACCATAGGGTCGGCTAATAGGGCTCTTCTTAACCTAACAACTGCGCATGGGGGTAATTGAAAACGTCCCCCTGTGCTGACGTATTTGAGGTGTTTCCGTCACTAAAATATTCATTGTACCATTAATAGCATTAATAATTATCCATATGTGCCTATTATGGGTTGATTATAAAGGTATTAACCTGAAACAACAATAAAACGAGTGAAAACAGCGTTTGGATGGTCAAAATCGGAGATATAGCCCGCGAGTTGTATAATGTATGGGTGAGGCAATCTGCTTTCCCGCCAATTTCCCCCAAGGCCACTGAGACACAGTCGATCGATACTCTCTCTCTCTCTCTTGCACTCGCTTGCCATCAGTGATGACAACACCCTGCTTGCAACTCGCTAATGTTAGCACGAAAATATACCTCAGAATAAGGGAATAATAGGGAAAATAGGTGATAACTGAAGGAGAGGAGGAAAGTGGGGAAGGAGGGGAGGTAGAGGACTGAGATTTTGCATGGCCCAGGGGCCAAAAAAAAATAAAAAAATCAAAAAATAAAAATAATTTTTTTTTTTTTTTTTTTTTTTCGATGTCAAAAGTTGATTTTTTGATAATTATCCCGAATAGACTCGCAGCGTTATTATACATAATTTATTAGGGAAAGTGAAGCTCTATGGAATCCTTATAATATACTCACATAGATTCCGTTGTGGTAGAATAGTTTTGATAAGTTTTGTAATTCTCGATTATGTCGATAAAAATAGAGTCCCGCGCGTAAACAAACTCTTCTTCTTCACTCCCGGAATCTTGAGAGCTCCGCTACGGACGTGTTCGCAATGGAGTACACTCGCTACGGTAAAGTGTTATGTTCTACAAAGATGTTACTGTATGTCTAATATACACATTTGCAACATTACATTGTGCTTGTATTTATGTTTCATAGTTTTGCCGGTATTTGTTCAATCCTTTCTGGCATTTTTCTTTCCCATTTCCCTTGTAGTTTTAGTATTATTACATATATTTGCTCTTGCGCACGAATCGGCGCATATTGTTGCCATTCCTTCTCTCAGCTGACAGAAACGTCAAACAGCCCGGCAGATTTGTAACTGTCATGGCCGCTTGTGCAGGTTGTAGTCTCCTGTCAGAAATTGGGGGACATTTTGCGAACCAAGGAAGCTACATGGGATTTTCTTGTTCAGCATAAGTTAGTCTTGGCAACTGGTAAGTGTACTACATGTGGC
>JBAKBP010039463.1:0-14915 GCA_037953745.1 Lithodes maja | reverse complement strand
CTCTATTTCGTCTTATCGCTCCATTTTCTGTCTCCACTTCATACGATCGCTCGTCTAATCTCCTGGTTACAACTCCTCGTTCCCACTTCTTCTTGCCTAGTGATGTTGGCTTGATTCGCACCACGTCTCCTTCAACCAATGGTTCCAAAACTCTCGAACCTTTGTCGTAGTACTTCTTGCTTTTGAGATCTTTCAGCATCTTCTTCCGCTTCACTCGCTCCAACATAATTCCTTTCGGCTCCAACAACTTGCTAGTAGTCGGCAGTAACGTCCTCGTACGTCGACCAAAGTTGAGTTGCGCTGGACTCTCTTCCAAATCTTGCATAGGCGTATTTCTGTAGTCTAGAATCGCCAAAAACGGATCTTCACCACTCTCGACAGCTTTCTTGATTAGTTTCTTCGCCGTCTTGACCGCTGATTCTGCTTTACCGTTAGACTGGGGATGATGTGGGCTGCTCGTTCGATGTTCAAAATCATACTTCTCCGCGAATTCTTGAAATTCTTCACTGCTGAACTGCGGACCATTGTCACTAACTAGTACATTTGGCAGTCCATATCTTGCAAAGTGCGCCTTCAACTTCCTGATAACAGCGCTTGACTTAGTGCTTTCCAGGTAGTCAACTTCCCAGAAATTACTGAAATAGTCCACTGTAACAAGATAGTTGTGACTCTTGATTGTCATAAGGTCTACACCTACTTTCTCCCATGGTCGGCTGGTTTGCTCATGAGTCATCAGAGGTTCTTTTTGTTGAGCTGTAGAGTATGTGTTACAAATTTCACACTCTGAAATGAATTGCTTCATCTCTGCATTCATTCCTGGCCAAAACAAACATTCTCTTGCGCGTTGTAGACAACCTTCAACTCCCATATGTGACGAATGTATAGCGGACTTCATCTTCTGACGTAGACTGGTAGGAATTACAACACGTTCTCCCTTGAAGATCAATCCATCTTGAAATGACAGTTCTGCTCGTACATTAAAGTACCGTCATCTGGGGTGGCTTCGGACAAGTGGACAACTTCGGACATTTTGGATAAAAATTAAAACAAATAAAAATAGAGAGAAGAGGAGTTTGGTTTTGAAAAATAGATGTGTAGCATTCAAGAGGAATGTTGTAACTATATGTAGGATGAACTAATAATTTAAATTAATTAATTTAATTTGTGGTAAATATTTGTGAATATGTAACAAAGAAAACACATGTTTTTGTAAGTGTGTCAAACTTCTACTGAGCATAATTAATGGGATGTGAGGAAGACAATTAACCTACACCAGAATGTTCTACAATTATCTGCGAGACCATACAGTAACTCTTTCCCCAAAGTTCATAATACACAGCCTATAGCCCTAACAATTTACTTTTATTGTTTTCCAGATTTATTGGGGTGTTTTCGGACATAGTTTGGGGTGATTTCGGACATTAGGTGACATCGGACATCTAATATTAGTTACAAGGTCCTTCCAATATGAACAACAATTAGTACCTAAGTGTATGGTACTCTTACCTAGCCATACATAGCGAGCATCTGTCGAATCATGTCATCACAGGGATCTGCCTTGTATGGGCCGATCGGCTTTTTGCAGACTCCCATTTTCTTATGTTCTTATCATCTGTCATCTTGCTCCCGTTTGAGTAACGCCAATTAAAGGATGCTTAAGACTGAGTAAGGTGTCAGATGTTGACATGATTTGGTGGATGTTTGCTGTGTAAGGGTTAACCAGGTAAGAGTATCATATTACATTTCTTTTCATTCACAGGAGTAAAAATGCCATGGATATATAAACCAAAGCCACACAACGAGAAAAGGAAATACAACAGTCATGTATGTCAAGACAAATTAAAAAAAGCAAAAGATGATATACAAAAGTAGAACATGAGTGTACGTGAGGCTGCTAAAAAGTGGAAGTTAAGTAAGAGCACCTTACATGACTATATAAAAGGGAAACATAGTAAACCTGCTGGTTATTGTTAAAGTTCCGTTTGATGGTAAGAAGAAACATCGACATTATATTGCAGTCATAGTAAAGGTTCTACCAGAAATACATGTTCGTTTCCGAAAGCATGTGAAGGGCACAAGTAACGTCTTCATTAACCCAGTTATTGATGATTACAGTGATATAGACAAGGGTGAGATAGTACAAATCCTGCCAGAACCAATACTGGACAAGAAGTGCAGAATGCTGTTCAGTGTTGATGTAAATAAATGGCCAAAATAATAGAGAGAGAGAGAAATAGAGAGGGTTGAAGAGCTATAGAGAGGAGAGAGAAAGCGAGCGAGCAGGGGGAGAGAAAGTGAGAGAGAGAGGGGTGGGAGAGAAAGCGAGAGAGGGTGGGGCCAAGAGAAGGGTGGGAGAGAAAGCGAGAGAGAGAGAGAGGTGGTAGAGGGCGGGGCCAGGGAGGGCGGGGCCAGGGGAGGGTGGGGCCCGGAGAAGGGTGGGAGAGGGCGGGGCCAGGAGAAGGGTGGGGCCAGGGAAGGGTGGGGCCAGGGGAGGGCGGGGCCAGAAGGGTGGGAGAGAGATCGATATCGAGAGCGAGAGGTGGTAGAGGGCGGGGCCAAGTGAGAGAGGGGGGATGAATAAGGAAAGAGGCAATAATGTGATACAAAGTTATATTTTTTGTAAGGTCCTTTTTATTTCATATTATGATTTGTTTAAGGTATATACCCTGAAAGGGTTAATTAGTATTTCGGGCCATTAATTAGCCAAGATGGCATCTAGTCGGCTGTGTGCCATTAGTATTCCTTTAATATGCAGTCATTAAGATATTATTGCTAAGCTTTAATGATATCAGTATTATTTTTTTAGAAGTTTGGTCACAAGTGTGAAATACGTTTTCAAGGAGTCATTATGTGTAATTTGAATGAATTAATTATATTTTTTTTGTATTAGAAAAGTGCCTATACATACGGTGTACCTGAATGCATTAGTGATAATAATATAATTGCTTTGTTATTGAGAATACATAACAATTTATATGAAGGTGCTAAAATGCACAGAAACTTGGAATCTAATGTATATGCTCCTCTAAGGGCTACAAATGTAAGCATTTCAGTTTGTATTTTTTTTTTAAAACTCCGTCTTGTGTCCGAAGTCGCCTCTGCATTGTCCGAAGCCGTCGTTCAATACACACACTCAGATTTAAAGGGGAAAACCATTAATGTCCGAAGTCACCTTACCCCAGTCCGAAGTCACCTCATATCGATGATGACTTCGGACACCATTATAAATATTAGTTATAATTAAGCCAAAGGCCTATAATTTTTCCACTGTACACAAGATTATTCTACGTTTCTAAGCTATACATATAGATGCAAAAGATTGCATTATTAAGGCTTTACCTATTGAGTTAGGCTTCAAATTAGGTCAATTAGGTCCGAAGTCACCCCGAATGACGGTACGGTATGGTTTCAGTATGGTCTCTACTTCACTCTTGTCTTCTGGCCATCCTTTGAGAATTATCTCCTTCAATAGTTGCAATGCTTCATCTTCCTCAGTTGCTCGACGGATTTCTTGCAATCGTTCACTTCGGATGGGTACGTAGTCTGTCATGTTGATCTGTTCAAACACCTCTTCCTGCATATCGCTTGTGTTTTGCAGATAAGCTCTTGATAGAGTGTCGGCTAGATACATTTCTTTGCCCTTCTTGTGAACAATCTCGACATCATACTGTAGTATCCTCATCAACATCCCTTGCAGTCGTCTTGGTACCCTTGACAACGGCTTATTTTGGATAGCTTCTAGAGGTTTATGGTCGCTCTGGATTGTCGTCTTCCTCCCAAAACAATACTGATGAAACTTGTTCAGTGCAAAGACGATTGCCAAAGTCTCCTTCTCTATCTGCGCATATCGTGTCTCCGTGTCAGTCAGTGCTCGACTTGCAAATGCGATTGGTTTACCCTCTTGAAGTAACGCTGCTCCTAAACCTTTTTGAGATGCATCACATTGAATCTCCAACTTTTGCTCTGGGTTGTAGTACTGTAAGATGGGTGTTTGGGTCATCATCTTCTTGATCCTCTTGAACGCCTCATCGTATTCTCTTGTCCACTTCCACTCGGTGTCCTTATGGGTCAGCTTCCTCATAGGCTCCATGACATCCGATAGACTGGGTACAAATTTACTCAAGTAGTTCACCATTCCAGACAGTCGTCGTACTGCAGTCACATCCTCTGGTGCTTGCATCTTCACGATTGCTTCAATCTTCTTTGGGTCAGCCATCAGACCATCCCGCGAGATCTTGTGACCTAGAAATGTGATTTCTGTACTACCAAGCTCAGTCTTTGCTCTGTTCAGCCTCAGACCCTTTGCTCGGCATCTGTCCAGTAGGTTTCTCAGCTTTGAGTCATGATCCCTTGCAGCTTCTTCATCAGTGTCACCAACTCCAAAGACCAAAATGTCATCAGCAACACAAATTACGCCTTGTAGATCATCCAGAACCAGTTGTAGCTTCTTCTGAAAAATTTTGCTGCTTACAGCCAGACCAAAAGGAAGTCTGTTCCACCTGTATCTCCCATACGGTGTTTGAAATGTTGTCAGCTTGCGTGATTCTTCATCCAACACACAGTGCCAGTAGCCATTCTTGAGGTCAAGCTTGGAGAAAACTTTGGCTTTTGCAAGGTCAGGCAGAATGTCGTCGATTACCGGTAGAGGGTGCATCTCTCTTATGAGTGCTTTATTTAGAGCTTGAGGGTCAATGCAAATTCTCAGATCCCCCGACTTCTTGGTTCCTGCTACCATTCGACTTACCCATTCTGTAGGCTCGTCGACCTTAGTAATGACATTTTCCTGCTCCAACTGCTCCAGTTTCTCTTTAACCTTCAACTTGATGCTCAATGGTACTCTACATGAAGGAATTGCAATAGGTTTCACCGACTCATCCACTGTTAGATGAACATTTCCTGGTATCTTGCCAACTTCATCAGCAAATACGTCTTCGTAGTCTGTTAGGATGTCATTCATTGCACAGATGTTTTCATAGTTAACTGTGATGAATCCCATCTTCTCAGACGCTCGCTTACCAAGAATTGGTGTAACAACCTGGGCCGGTATTTATAAAATAATTTAAAAATTTCCCTAAAAGTAATTTTAACTAAAAGAAAATCCTTAAAAGTTATTCATAAAACATTTAAAAGCAGCTTTTAGTGGAAGCGTTAAGAAGGCTGCCACAACCGCTAGTTCGCTACATCTAGCAAGATTACAATCGATGAATAACGTTTAATAGGTAAGTATAGGCTTCTAATTGCATATACTAATTACTATAAAACATTAGGGTAATTATGCAATATTTTGTTATTGTGAAATCTATTATATATTGCTAAATTGAAAGGGTAATATAATTACCATACCAAAACAATTGCATACTCCGGTGTGGCAGCATCTGAGATAGTTGCCAAATTCGCGAGTTTTCACAATTCGTAAAGTGGGGTAATTTCGGAAATTTTTCGAGTTTGTTTTTTACAATTTCTCCTGACTGTAAACACATTGTAGAGATTTAACTAGGTCAAGTGATGTGTAGTGATAATGCGCCGTGCGCCGTAATCCAGGAAGCCTCCTAAAATTATCCCCCATAATATCCTTATCCTATCCGAAATCACCCCAGTTTACGGTAATTTGCGAAAAAATAGGGTGCAAATAGGCTACTTGTTCTCGGATGTTATGAAATAGGCCTATCTTGTGACAATCCAATATTATATCTTAGTCCTTCTACACTCCTTTAATTTGGTCTATTTGTTAGTGTTCTTCCAACAAGTACAGTATAGGCATTTGTCAACGAGGACGCTGGAACTGTCGAGGTTGTGGGCGGAGGAGGAGGAGGATTTACCCATCTAAAAATAGAGAGACCGACCGCGGCAAACAATGTAGTCGAACATAATTATATACAGTATGAATCGAAATGTTTTAAGTAGATTGATATATAAGGTGGTAGGTTACTTTCTAATACAGTATAGCTTATTCGTTGGAGAACACACAGTGGATCACCTTTGGGTAGTATGATGTGCGGGGTGGTATATGGAATTTATGGATAGAATCAAGAGTTAACATACTGCACTTGATAATATATCTAACCGACAATCATACCACCATGAGTTACTCATTCAGTTACATTTTGACCGTTGCCAAATACCGTAGGGTACTAGGCCTACACACTTTCATCTCTGGGTTAAGAGCTTTGTTCTTCTGTCTCCTTCATGGTTTAAATGGTGTACTTCGATTAACTCGCTATAGGCCTATTAATCCAATTAATCTTTCTAACATGAACATTCCTTGGCAGGGGGTGGCGGATTTGTTATTCAATCATCTTCATCGTCCTCTAAAAGTAACTTTTAAGCGCTAACAGTCCCAAGGGGAGCTTTTAGTTTTCGCTGGGTTTAAAAGCTACTTTTAGCCGCTAAAAGTTTTTTTGCCCAACTTTTAAGTTTTAAAAGTTGGCGCCATCTTTAAAAGATACTTTTAGGCCTAAAAGTGCTTTATAAATACCGGCCCTGTTTTACAACAACAAACTCAACAGAATAGTACCTTTGTGGTTGCTTGCAGTTGCGGACATCAATCCTACACTTTCCCAACGGCTGAATTGTAGTAGAGTTCCACATTTGAAGAGTTGACTCACACGGCTGTAGCTCTGCATCCGGTACCAGATGACTTGGAATGGCATTCACACTTGCCCCGCTGTCGATCTGGAACTTCACTTTATTACCGTTGACCATGAGATTAGCCATTATGTGTTTTCCTCTGGATCCGGTCGATACGTTCATGATGTATTCCCGTCCTCTTGAGTTATCTTCTGAGTCGTCGCTTTCTTCTGTGTCTCCATCTTCTACCGCATGGACTCTGCGTGATGTCTTCTTTTTGCCTCCTGTCGCTGCGCTTCTTGGTGCTCCACCGGTCGCTGCATTACTTGGACATTTCTTGGCATAGTGTCCCATTTTCTTGCATTTATGACATTTGGCATCAGTTGCAGGACAGTTCTTCTTACCCCAATAATGTGCTAAACCACACCAGTCGCACTGCGTGAGGTTAGGCTTAGTCTTTGTTGTTTGTGGATTACTCTTCTTCTTGGGTTTTGCACTGAGTTTGTGTAGAGACTCCTGCTTGTCACTTCGAAGTGCTGTCAGGGTGCCAAAACAGAAATTATCCAGTTCTGGATCATTTTTGTAAGCTTACAAGGATCAACTTTGCGCGGCGTCTGCGGGGGGTGCAGCCCCCCCGCTACATAACAGGGGGTCCGGGGGGCATAGCCCCCCGGCCGCCGGAGAAATTTTGAGATGTGAAGGTAAATATACGCACAATACATGCTCAAAATTTATTAAAAGGAATGAATAATATTGTAAGTAAAAGGGATGTTATGTATGTTTACTGGTGTTTAATCAGGGCCGGTATTTATAAAATAATTTAAAAATTTCCCTAAAAGTAATTTTAACTAAAAGAAAATCCTTAAAAGTTATTCATAAAACATTTAAAAGCAGCTTTTAGTGGAAGCGTTAACCCGGGAGCTGCGGGGAGACTCTTAAGAGTTCCCCCGGCGGACTGCGGGAAGACTCTTGAGAGTAAGTAAAATAAAAAAAATCAACTTTTGACATCGAAAAAAAAAAAAAAAATATATTTTTATTTTTTTATTTTTTTATTTTTTTTTGGCCCCTGGGTTGGCCCCTGGGCCATGCAAAATCTCAGTCCTCTACCTCCCCTCCTTCCCCACTTTCCTCCTCTCCTTCAGTTATCACCTATTTTCCCTATTATTCCCTTATTCTGAGGTATATTTTCGTGCTAACATTAGCGAGTTGCAAGCAGGGTGTTGTCATCACTGATGGCAAGCGAGTGCAAGAGAGAGAGAGAGAGTATCGATCGACTGTGTCTCAGTGGCCTTGGGGGAAATTGGCGGGAAAGCAGTTTGCCTCACCCATACATTATACAACTCGCGGGCTATATCTCCGATTTTGACCATCCAAACGCTGTTTTCACTCGTTTTATTGTTGTTTCAGGTTAATACCTTTATAATCAACCCATAATAGGCGCATATGGATAATTATTAATGCTATTAATGGTACAATGAATATTTTAGTGACGGAAACACCTCAAATACGTCAGCACAGGGGGACGTTTTCAATTACCCCCATGCGCACTTGTTAGGTTAAGAAGGCTGCCACAACCGCTAGTTCGCTACATCTACCAAGATTACAATCGATGAATAACGTTTAATAGGTAAGTATAGGCTTCTAATTGCATATACTAATTACTATAAAACATTAGGGTAATTATGCAATATTTTGTTATTGTGAAATCTATTATATATTGCTAAATTAAAAGGGTAATATATTTACCATACTGTGGCAGCATCTGAGATGGTTGCCAAATTCGCGAGTTTTCACAATTCGTAAAGTGGGGTAATTTCGGAAATTTTTCACGTTTGTTTTTTACAATTTCTCATGACTGTAAACACATTCTAGAGATTTAACTAGGTCAAGTGATGTGTAGTCATAATGCGCCGTGCGCCGTAATCCAGGAAGCCTCCTAAAATTATCCCCCATAATATCCTTATCCTTAGCCTATCCGAAATCACCCCAGTTTACGGTAATTTGCGAAAAAATAGGGTGCAAAGCTGGGTTTAAAAGCTACTTTTAGCCGCTAAAAGTTTTTTTGCCCAACTTTTAAGTTTTAAAAGTTGGCGCCATCTTTAAAAGCTACTTTTAGGCCTAAAAGTGCTTTATAAATACCGGCCCTGGACTAGGGGAGCTGGCTGCCTGTACTTCAGTCTCAAAAAGATTCACTTCAGGTCCACTAATATAGGCATTGAAAACAGGTTCTTAAATTATTCTTAGCAGTCCCTGTTTTAGTTTTGTAACTTTTGTCCAATAAAGATTTCATGTATATTTGTTGTTGCATTCCAAGAACTATTACATACTTAATTTATATCCTTTCATATGATACATGAGTTACTATAGAGTACTGGTTAAAATACATACCGGTACCAAGTTTCAAGAATAAACTTTGATTAGAACATTTGTTTGTCTATTATTTTCCCTGGGCCGAGTAAAAAATACCTGGGTAGGCTATTCCCATCTCGGGTTAAGTACAATCAGTAGGAACGTAGAAACTTACTTTAATTTCCACGACTTTAAAAGACTCAAGATTCTGCAAGGCTAATTCCGAAAATATTCAATCAAGTCTCCGTTACCCCCATGAAGTCAGGTTTTTTTTTTTTTTTTTTTTTTTTCTATATTCCAACTACTCCCTCTCGGGCATAGGCTGATAGCCTTTACACTCTACCGCTGAACACGGTGAGGTCCGTGAGGTCTTGTTCCAGCCTAGGGAGTGAGACATGCGAAGCACCTATTTCACAGCTCGAACCCAACTCCATCTCTGAAACTGCCTCGCCTCTGCGCTTCACAGTCTCACTCGCCAGGCTCGGACCCTCACTCTTAGAACGCCACCTATTGAGCAAGTAACTCACTAGGCATTGCCCCCCTGTAGCATATTTTGAATATGGGAATATTCATACAGTGCTATTTAATCAGGGAACAATGAGGGTATTTTGTTTTGGCATTTCGGTGTGCTGTGGTAATGCACTGAAACTAGGTACAGCACAAATTCCATCCCAATAATATCTTCCCATTGACATATTGGGATTCGAACCCGGGTCCATTGGATTACCAGACCAGTGGCTAGACCACTCTGCCACACCTCCCCTATTATAGTAATGGTTATAGGTTATAGTAATGACAAGACATACCAATAATATATGTTAGTTAGCGGGTGTTTGGACTGTGGGGATAGTGGCAGCCCCCACTTTGGACACTAAGACTAAGTAAAGTTAGGTTAGGGTAAGGTAATGCAAATTATCTACTCATAACATGATAAACAATTGAACAAAAAACTACTGTACTGTACTATATTCCTTGAAGAAATAAAAACAAACAATTGTACATAAGGCTGCGGAAACATTCTTTAGTGATACCCAAGTCATGGCCGGGATTCCGGGAAATCTATAAATGCACTGTAGGCGGTAGGCCTAGCTGCTGGCTGTACACTTATTAAATTGTACCGGTAATCTGGCTAAAAAGTTACCGGTATACAAAATGAGAACATAAAGGCAGGGTGCAGATCCCACTTTGGACACTAAGTTTGGACTTTGGTTAGGGTAAGTTATTGCAAATCTTCCACTCATAATATAAACTACAATAAAATAAGATACCAGTAGATAAGATACTACTGTAGCCTATTCTGCCTATAGCCTATACCTTGAAAACAAAAACAAACGGTAAGACTGCGAAAGTATTCTTCAGTGACAGGTCTACCCCTATAATCCCATGGCATGACGGCAAACTGTTATTGTCATAATAATAATAATAATCTTCTGGTTACTTATATAGCGCCCGTATCTCCTCCTTCGAGGATTCACAAGCGCTTGGCTTTCTTTAGTCTACCAGAGACCATTACCCATCCCCCTTGCTCATGGGGAGATGGTAACCGCCGGCTATATCCCAGAAAAACTTTTCAATCTGAGCGGGGATTGAACGCGAGACCTTGAGATGGGAATCAGGCACGCTGTCAACTGAGCCAGCCGGACGGCTGGCTATAGCCTAGCCAGGGTGTCGAATGACGCTGTTTTTTTTTTGTGATAACACAAATTAACTTTCTGTATAGGCCTAATGATAAAACAAAATTAATCCTAGCCTACGTATTTTTATATTATTTTAAAAGTTAGACATCTAAAATAGGCCTAGGCTTAGGCCTACTGTGTTCCAAAACTCAAGAGTAGCCTAGCCTACCTCTTCTTCTTCTTGTGGAGTTGCTGTCCCCTCTCAAAGCCAGCTCACCTATGCACCGGTGACTTCTCCAGAAACAGCTAGAGCTAGATTTAAGAATTAGTTTAGAAATTATGTAGTCATAGAAAGGATAGTTAAAGACAAAGAATTCCTTACAAAAAAAAAACAAAAAAAACAAAAAAAAAACAGGAATATTGGTCTAGGCTAAGTTTAATATACACTTCCCAGGTCATTTTAACAGTTCTATTGCTTCTATATATCATATAATACACCATAGAGTAAGTTTTTAATAACTAGAAAAAAAGGTCATCTTCTAAATAATTGCCATAAGTGAGGCTGCCCGAGCCCGGCCCAAGGCAGTAATTTGTAAACAAAACGTTCTTCAGGTATACCAAAAGAAATGCACCGCGGCGAGTTTGACAGGCTTACCAACCCTAGGTCCGACGGCATCGCACAAGAGATTCGCACAAGGTACCACCTTCGCGTGCGAATCCGACGTGCGAGTCCTTCGTCGAAGGGATCGCACGATTATCTGGTACTGCGGGCTATACCCCGTGCAATGAATAGGCTACGGAAACTGTAGCGTCTGAACTTCTGAAGTCTCGCTCTTGAACGCGCAGGACTGTTAAGTTACCCAAACTGACCAAACATTAACAATAAAAATGCAAATGCCTGAAACTTGAAAACATTAACTCCAGTACCCATTACCATCGTCTATCTATCTATCTATTGCCCGACGCCGTGATCCCCGAAGGGGTGGCCACGAACGAACCGCCCCCATGCACCTCTGTCCCCAGTCAGTCGATGCCCCTCCCCCCAACCAGCACCGCCTTCGTTCATGTAGTTCCTCACTCCATCCTTCCACCTCATATTCGGTCTACCTCTCCCCCTCTGTCCCTCCACCTCGCTCTCGTACACCCTCTTAGTCATTCTCTCGCTTTCCATACGTTCCATATGGCCGAACCATCTCAAGTTGTTCCTTTTCACACTTTCCAGCACATCTACCTCCACACCACACCTCCTTCTTACTTCCTCATTAGTCTGTCTATCCCTCCATGTAACTCCGCACGCACTCCTTAAGTAATTCATTTCCACTGCTCTCACTCTTGGTCTGAGTCTCTCAACCAACGTCCATGCTTCGCTTCTGTAAGTCAGTGTCGGGATTACCACACTGTCATGCAAGGACTTCTTCACTTCCATACTGACCACCCTATTTCTTGTTACTGCTTTTAGCGTTCCTACAACCCTCTTCCCCTGTTGTACCCTCTCCCGCACCTCTTCATCCATAGTCCCATCTTTACTCAACACACTGCCCAGATACTTAAAAGAGTTGACGATCTCCATAGCCTGACCGTTCAGCTTCACCTCACACTCTGTGACTTCACCCCTTTCGAAGACCATAACCTTGCTCTTCCCCGTATTTACCTTCAAATTCCGTTTTTCGCACACAGTTCCAAACTCATTTACCAGACCCTGCAACTCCCATTCATTATCACTCATCAGAACTGTATCATCCGCAAACAGCAGTATAGGTAGCTTCCACTCAATTCCCTCCCTTTTCAGCGATACACCAACATCCACTGCTCTTGATAGTATTTCTTTCATAACTCCATCCATATATACAGTAAACAACCACGGGGACATCACACACCCCTGTTTCAAACCAACATTCAGGTCAAAGAACTCGCTCTGCTCACTCTCCACACGTACTGCCGCCTTTGCACCCTCATACATGCTCTTCACTGCTTTCAGCAACTTGCCCTCTACTCCGTATATTCTAAGTACTTTCCACAAACCTTCTCTATCCACTCTGTCATAGGCCTTCTCCAAGTCCATAAAGGCAACATACACCTTTTGTTTCTTCTCCAGATACTTCTCCACAACACAATTCAGGGTAAAAATCTGATCTACACATCCTCTTCCCTCCTTGCTCGTCGCCTATCCATTTCTCCGTTCTCACTCTCACTCTCTCAATCACTACCCTACTGTATACCTTCCCTACTACGCTTAGAAGACATATTCCTCGGTGGTTACCACACACTCCTCTTTCCCCTTTTCCCTTATATAGGGGGACTATTATGCCAGTCTTCCAGTCATCGGGTGCACTCCCCTTCTCCCATGCTAGTTTGCACATTTCCATACCCATTCTATCACTATCTCACCACCATACCTCAACATTTCCCCACACACTCCATCTGTTCCTGGTGCTTTCCCCAACTTCACTCTTTTCATGGCTTCCCACACTTCTGACCTCCTGATCCCCACCTCCTCCTCCACTACTTCTCTTCTTCTCCCTCCCATACCATATCCAGCTATGTTTGCTGGCTCTTCATTCCTTTCATTTAGCAACTCACTGAAGTACTCCCTCCATCTTTCGACTCTCTCTTGCTTCTCGGCTAGCATTCTCCCATTCTTATCTTTCACACCCTTACTGTTTCCCTTGCTACCTTCCCTAACTTTCTTGACTTCTTTCCAGAACAGTTTCTTACTCTCCCTCCATTTTACACTCAGATTCCTTCCAAATTCCTCATCTACTCTTCTCTTACTTTCCTTCACTACTCTCTTCACCACCCTCTTACTCTCCACGTACCTCGCTCGTTTCTGTCTCTCGGAATCTTCATTCCCTCTACTACCCAACCACTCTCTATATGCTTTCTTCTTTTCTTCCACAGCTATTCTTACCTCTTCTGTCCACCATGCTGTACCTTTCACTCCCCTCCCTCTTCTCCTCACTCCACACACCTCCTCACATGCTGCACAGATCTCATCCTTAAACACCTTGCTCATCTCCTCCACTTCCTCCATAACTTCCAGGTCGAACCCACCTAGTCGTCTTTCCACTGCTCTCCTGTACTCCTCCCCGACTTCCTCCTCCTGCAACCTCTCCACCCTCCTCACCATTCCACCCTCCTCTCGCCTCCCTCCCGCTCTCCTCACCCACTTCTTTTGTATCCTAACCTTAGCTACCACTACATAATGATCAGACAGACCCCCTCCAATACCCCTATACACCCTAGCATCCATCACAGATTTCTTCATTCGTTCATCCACACATACATAATCAATCAATGACTTTCGTTCCACCACTGTCTTATCCTTCATCGTCAACATCCGTTTCCACGTGTACCTGTGGATCATTCTGTGTCGGAAGAAGGTGTTGGCTATCCACAGCCTCCTCCCCACACATACGTCCACAAGTGCACTACCATTCCCATTCACCTCTGATGGTACCCCCCACCCTCCCACCACTCCCTCAACTTTCCTATCACCCACCTTACCATTCATATCCCCAATCAGAAATATTCTTTCGTTCTTGTCAAACTTCTCCAGGCACGCCTCCACATTCATCCAGAACTCCTCTTTCTTTCTTTCAAGTATATCCTCTGTCGGGGCATACACGCATACAATCACCCACGTTTGTATTCCTACTTTCATTCTCACCCACACAATCCTTGAACCCACAGACCCATACTCTCTTACACATTCCTTCCATTTGCTACTTACAAACAAACATGCACCTTCTCTCGCTGTTCCTTCACTCACTCCAGCACACACACCCATTCCACATTCCCATTCTCTCACATCTGAACCTTTCCATTTGGTCTCTGTCATTCCACATACATCCAGCCTGGCATTCACTAACACTTCCAGAACCTCTCTCTCTTTTGTGCCATCATTCATGCCACTAACATTCCACGTAGCCATTCTTAGAATGTCCGAAGGCATGTCCTTAGTCGGTCGTGGTCCGTCAACGTTGGTTCCGTCCGCATCCGAGGCTGTTCGTTCGTTTTTTTTTGCTTAGATATTTTTTCCGGGTGGGGGTCGCAAGCCCACCGACCCAACCTCTTTAGTCGCCTCTTACGACACGCAGAAGGCACGTGGGGCATATTCTATTCCCTAACCCCCAGGGGGTTACGATTACCATCGTATATATGGTAAATTTCTATAATTGCACCTATACGAGCTAAAAAAAATATTATTGTATTTAACAGGAAGGTACAACAGGTAAGTGATGTGGTATAGGTGGCAATATGCGGAAATGGATTATAAGGGCATTCCACCCCCCTCTGACAAAAGTCTATCAATCTAGATGTGACTCGGATTTACAATGTTTCAGAGAGACATTAGCCTAACTTAACAACCTTACCTAACCTAAC
>JBAKBP010039462.1:0-14923 GCA_037953745.1 Lithodes maja | reverse complement strand
GTACACACATCCCAACTGCAACTCACGTAGGCTATGCATATGTGAATGGAAAGAGCAATTAATGAGGCCTTAACCACTAGGGAAGTCCTCTCGATAAATTACTCCTGAACCAATATCAATTATTATGTTCCTTCCAACAACCAACTCTACTCCTAAAATTGATTAATGAAATTTACAAACACATGTGGCAGTCCGTGGATTCAAACCCAGGACGCTCACACTGAAAATCAACACCTTATGCATCGCACCACAAAGACAGTTAAAGGATGGTGGACACTGCCTACGATTTATTATGCAACTTCAAATCCTGCATATCAATCTAAGCATGTACACACATCCCAACTGCAACTCACGTAGGCTATGCATATGTGAATGGAAAGAGCAATTAATGGGGCCTTAACCACTAGGGAAGTCCTCTCGATAAATTACTCCTGAACCAACATCAATTATTATGTTCCTTCCAACAACCAACTCTACTCCTAAAATTGATTAATAAAATTTACAAACACATGTGGCAGTCCGTGGATTCGAACCCAGGACGCTCACAGCGAAAATCAACACCTTATGCATCGCACCACGAGGACAGTTAATTGTTAACATAATTTACTAGTTGATCAATGTTAATTACTATTTGTTCTCTCTCTCTCTCTCTCTCTCTCCCTCTCTCTCTCTCTCTCTCTCCACCCACGTACCTTCCCTCTCATGTAATTATAAGAACATGGAATTTCTCTCGTTTACACTGCTCGCCCATTTTCTTACTGTTTCATTTCACCATCTTATTATTCTTAGGTCATCCATTTGCACACACACACCCTCTCCCCACTCTCTCTCTCTCTCTCTCTCTCTCTCCTCTTCTCTCTCTCTCTCTCTCTCTCTCTCTCTCTCTCTTTCTCTCTCTCTCTCTCTCTCTCTCTCAATTATAATAACATGGAATTTTCTCTGTCATATACACCTGCTCGGCCCTTTCTTCCCTTTTATTATCATCGTCTTATTATTCTTCGCCCTCTTTCTTCCCCTACTCCTTCCCCCTCATATATTTTTATCTGATTAAACTTCTCCTTCCTGACCATTTACCTTAGCTCGCTGTGTCTCTATGTTTCTCGGAGTCTGGTCTTAACTTTTCTTGCCTGACTGTCTTGACCGTGTTGTGGGGTAGAATATCCACTTTGTCTGTGTGTGTGTTCGTATGTGTGTGTGTGTGTGTGTGTGTGTGTGTTTGCAAAATCTTTCAATAATAAATTTATTTATTTTGCAAAACATGTCTTATACTGTATATAATTTGTTGTGGTAAGCATGAACTATCTAAAACTCCCTATGCTGCAGACCCCACAATCCTAAACACACACAATGTTGGCCTTAGACTCAAAGCTGTACTCACTGTGTAGGGTGTGCTTCCTCCTAATAAATAATAAATAAATAAATAAATACATAAATACAACAGAAAAATATACATAATAAATATATAAAACTAAATCAAATTAAACTAATATAAAAATCAATTATAATGATATACAAATCTGCATGCATGCTGGATGTATGTTGCAGTGTTAGCACCAACACAACCTGCATGCGTCAGTTTCCGGTTCTGCTTTCATTAATATTATTTGTTCTGCCTCTCTTCCTCTCCTACTACACTAAGTAAAAAGTCATAAGTATATACCGGTACAAGGCAAACAAAGAATTTGGTCAAGTTGATAAATTTACCTTTGATTATTTGATAAACCTATTAATCCTTCTATTAAACCCTTTTGTACTATTTTCATTATATTCTGGCAACTATTATACGATCTTATTCAGCTTGGGAAGGACGTTTACCAATGAAAGGAGTACAAACTATCTCAATTAGTTATTTTAGCTACCATACAGCCTTCGTAAGCTTCATAAAATCGTCTATTTGTAGCTGAAATAAAATATATAGACGTCGTCGGTACAGGAGGGGTTAAGTGGGTTTAACCACATCCATATACGTTTATGGACACTCTAAATATCCTGTCCATACCTTTTTATAAACATATAGTTTATTAAAGTGTAGCTTCTTCCTCAACCTTTACTGGTTTATTCTTCCTTCACTCTCATTTACCTTTTGTTTATCCTCTCTCTTATTTTCCCCATACCCTTTTGTCTTCCTCTTTCTTCGCATACGCTTGGTTATTCTCCTCCCGCCCCTCTTATTCCTCCAACCCATCTCCTTCTCCTCTAACCTATCTTCGTCTCCCTCTTCTTCATTCTCCTGTTTCCTTTCCCCTCCCCCCTTCATTATCAACGTCACCATCACCATCATCTTCTTTCTATGCTTTTTCTGTTTCTTTTACATTCAGTTGTCTTCATATTTGTATTTCTTCCTCCCCCCAAATGTCTTACTGTTGCTTGTTTTTCTTCACTATCAGACAGTGTTTCTTAATTTCCTTCATTCTTTATATATGTATTTTACTCTATGTTTTCGCTGTATCTATTTTCACGTTTCTAATATTTTTTTTTTTTTTTTCTGTTCGTGTTTTTTCATTATACATTGCTTCATATTGTTTCGTCCTTTCCTTCTTTCTTGCAAGAGTGTTCGTGACTTTAACATAATGCTTCTCGTTTTATATTATGTTTTTTCTTGTACTCTTGTGTTGTTCATCACGCTCTCCTTTATTGCTTACAGAGGCCCCTTTAACAAACGGGCACTATGTTTAACTGCTTCATTATTCAAGGGCGTATTGTTTCCTTTTAATCTGGCTATTAGTTGACGATTATAATTATTCACTTTGGGAAATAATATTGAGTGTCGGAAGGTTTACTGAGATTATACCCCTTTGATTGCTAGAGGGCCTTCCAAACCTGAAACAAAATGTATATACTGTTAGCCAAGATTCAGTGAAAAAGCGTCCTCGAAGGCTGAGAAGGTTGAATAGTCAAAACATACAACGTGGATCAACCTATCCAGAACCTGGCTTTCTAGATTAGTGAAAATAAACACGATACACTAGCTTTGCAAAAATAGCTGGACGATATCATAACCCTCTCAGGATTAGGACGCCTTTTTCATACTATTCCAGCTAACATTAGACAATTTAACTCAGGCTTAAAAGGCTCTCTAGAAATTTAATGGTCAAAACCTATCTAACTAACGCTGTCACTACCACAATTCATTCTAAGCTAAATACTATAGTTTAATAATAACCCTAATAAGATTAACAAAAAGGTCTCCTTGTATGCCGAAAGGGTTACTCAACTCGAAATATCACTGCCTAAATTATTTAATCGAAATATATAGCATAGAATAACTTTTAAAAAAGTTATTAACTTTCAATATATTTCAAGTATTCTTCGTTAGTACTGTCATTAGTCAATACTCAGTCACTAAAACAGAATGCCAAACTAACACTTTACATGCATAACTAATGTAATGCCAACATTGAACAAATCTTCCGTCACCACTACCCCAAGAACCGTGCCAGGACATAAACACCACAATAACAGAGACCTACAGATACTTTCCCACGCGGAACAGCCTCCGCGCCATCTTTCACCAAACAGAGATTCCTTCTACCACCAACAAAATAGTAGAAGAACAAGAGCAAGTTTTTCTCGCCCTCGACGTCATCAAACAGTGCAATGTAGACAAAGTGAATACCATGGCAGGCAACTATATATGAATCAGGACAATCTCCACTATTGTTTGGTCACAGCCAAGTTCGAGACTGGCACAAACCTGGGCTGCATGAAACTCCCCCGGCAAGTACGAGACTGGCACACCTGTGAGGCTTGATGCTCACCAGTTATGTTCAAGACTGGCATTTCAGAAGTGAATCACCTCTACAAATCTTAAAGGATGTGGAATGAGACCGTCCAAGAAGATTAGCAGCAGTGATCAGATAATCACCTTTACGACTCTTAAAAGATGTGGTATGAGACCGTCCAATAAATCCCAATTCAGATGACAAGACATAAGTCCCAAACACCTACTGAAAGTGAATAATCGTTAAGTCCACCTCCTACACCCGGAAAGTCTCTGAAATGAAATTAATGTAGTGCTGTCTCTATTTTAAAGTCCTTTCTTGTGACAATATATGTTGTCCTTCAGAAAGACACTACACATATACTATCCCTGATTTCCCCTATCCGATATTCATAGTAGTACAGTTGAGCACTCTGGTATCAATGTAATACAAATATATTAACCCTCTCCGACATATGACGCGATTTTGAACCTATTGAGGATACTTTAAAGCCTTTGTTACCATCAGGGGTATTTAGAAACCTTTAGTTTAGTTACTTCAACCGCTGCAGTTGTCTTTGAGTTAGCTGTGGGCAGAAAACTAATTTTGGAGAGGTAATTATAAGAGTGAGAGAACTATATTTCTTATTGCTAATCTGCCAACCTCTGCGTCATATGTGCATGAAAGGGTTGATAGCAGGAATTTACTGTGCACAGCAACAGCCATTGCATGACCTCGTATTCCAGTGATTTTCAAATAATAATCATTGCTGTTCCTAGTGGTCGGTCGCAATATTAACCCCCTACCGCCGAGGGTTTTAGCACTAAGTGACCTTCATTCTCTGCACATTTTCATACATATTTAAGAATCAAAACGTAATGCAATGATGTATCCGTAAATGTACAGTTATTGAGTTTTCCAATGAAACCTGAATCATCTCTATACGACCTCTGGTTGTCTTGCAATGGTCATGCACAGATCGGCCAAAATAGCTAAAAATGAGCGGCTTTGAGCTATTTTTGCTATGGAAAACTCTGCAATGGTGTGAAAGGACACTGACTCGCACATCAGTGTGCACCCAACTACGGTAGGCGACAGACGGAGGGTCCCACGCTGTCTGCATTCGCTTGCCTCACTCCCATGACACATAATAACCGGATTTTGGTGCCCGTCTGGTGATGGGTCCTACAGCAAAGACGTTAACCCGGGAACTGCGGGGAGACTCTTAAGAGTTCCCCCGGCGGACTGCGGGGAGACTCTTAAGAGTCAGAGAAAAAAAAAATCAACTTTTGACATAGACTTTTTTTTTTTTTTTTTTTTTTTTTTTTTTTTTTTGGCCCCTGGGCCATGCAAAATCACAGTCCTCTACCTCCCCTCCTTCCCCACTTTCCTCCTCTCCTTCAGTTATCACCTATTTTCCCTGTTATTCCCTTATTCTGAGGTATATTTTCGTGCTAACATTAGAAATCTGGTTGCAGGATGTGGTCATCACTGATAGCAAGCGAATGCAAGAGAGAGAGAGAGAGAGAGTATCGATCGACTGTGTCTCAGTGGCCTTGGGGGAAATTGGCGGGAAAGCAGCTTGCCTCACCCATACATTATACAACTCGCGGGCTATATCTCCGATTTTGACCATCCAAACGATGTTTTCACTCGTTTTATTGTTGTTTCAGGTTAATACCTTTATAATCAACCCATAATAGGCGCATATGGATAAGTATTAATGCTATTAATGGTACAATGAATATTTTAGTGACGGAAACACCTCAAATACATGCGCACAGGGAGAGGTGTCTAATTACCCCCATGCGCACTTCAGAGGTTAAGAAACAGGCTAAGGAAGGAACATGAACTTCAGTATATATATGCGAGCAGACTAAACTATTGTTTATTGAAAAACATGTGAATTAACATCAATATAATCGTGAATACCATTTCCGTATATTCCGATTGTGTTAAGATATTTCATTAATATTATTGTACTTGTAATTAACCTTTGATTAAGTTTAAGAACGTACGATATGATTGAATTCCATAATTATCTTCATGTTACATTCTGTACGTTCATCTTTGACTCACAATCAAGCACGTATTTAATTACTGCCCTAACACTAGTATGCTTGATGCTCTATCAGTATTACTGTATTCTATGTCTTATTTATTCGTGTGATTAAAGTGTACTGTCTTTTGTGAATAAATAATCTGTTGTTTTGTACCTATTGTATAAATTACCTTGAATATTATTGTATTTATATATTGAACTTCTAGTTTCTCCACGTTAGAAGAATCCGCAATAACTCGTATTCGTCGATCATAACCACAATAATATTAATGCATGAAAATAAACAAAACAGACCAATTTACTACAGTGAGACAGACTAATAATGTGCATGAAATGTGAACAATTGAAATTATTCCTTTGATCCATTAGACAATATATTTAGATTCTTATTCTGGAGTCTAGATAAACTATTAAATTTATTAAATTGACCTATCTATGTATATATACTGTATATACAGTATTATGTATATATATATATATATATATATATATATATATATATATATATTATTATATATATATATATATATATATATATATATATATATATATATATATATATATATTATATATATATATATATATATATATATATATTTCCATTTATATATATGTATGGAGAGAAAGCAAAGACAAGACAGAGCTAGGGTTATATAGATAAACAGATACAAGTAAATGGGTCAATATATAAACAGATAAATGAGTTACTTGAACAGTGCGTGAGGTGTTACATGGAGGGATAGACAGACGAATTAGGAAGTACGAGAGCGGTGTGGTGTGGATGAAGGGAGGAGGGGCATCGACTGGCTTGGGACAGATATTAATTTGTGGCCATCCCTTCGGGAATTATGACGTCTGGCAATATATAGATAGATAGATAAACACAAATTTGTACATAGACTGATAGGCAGATTATTATGCATAGATAATACTCAAATACCGGTAGACAAATATATATAATTAGATAAAAAGATATAATTTCCAGATAGAGTGTTTCCTTACATTTCTTTTGATCTTGCTCTCACTTGACCCATTATTTGTTTCCGTCAGCATTTGTCATCGTTATTCTGACCATAAATACTCGATATATATATGTATTATTTCAGCCTTTTCATATTCCCCCTCTCTCTTTAACCCTTAACTGGCGGTGCGCAACATATGTTGAGTGAAATCAATTTGGGCTAAGTGGCGGTGCACGACAGCTGTCGAGCGCCATTTTCAGCACGTAATGTTGCTGAGAGAGAGAGAGCTGAGCAGTGGGACGAGCATAGTAACCTTATGACCGCTCCCCACGACCACCGTGGACATACTGAGCTGTATTCTACTTTCCTCCCCCCTTTCTCACTCGCTACACAGGGAATTATGTAAGGAAATTACCTTATTTCAGGGTTTTTGCACTCGTGTTGCATGATCGTTGCAAGAGAACCAAGGGTCGTACAAGGATGGTTCGGGTGTCATTGAAAAGCTCTGTTTACGCCCTTTCAGGGATAGATACTTGTTTTACGCTCTGGATCTTATTTAGGCATCAAAGTGAGCACGGAAACAACCCTATTTAGGGTAAAAAAAAAACGCTGTGCGGTACGGTCAAATAGACCGCCTAGCCCGCCAATAAGGTGTTAAACTTGTTTCCCTTCATTTATTCTTCCTCTCTGTCATTTTGTACTTTTTCGTTTACTATTTCTTCTTATTAATGTTGTTATTTATATCATAGTAATTATAATAATAATAATAATAATAACCATAATAAATAATAATAATAATAATAATAATAATAATAATAATTATTATCATTATTATTATTTTGTTCACTATTTATTATATATACAGTATATGCTTTTGGGCTTTTTCCGTCCCGTTCTTTCTTGTATTTTAGTGTTCACGTTTATATCTTCTTCGTCTTCTAGTTGTTCTTCTTTCATTTGTGATTGTGTCCGCGCCGCTTAGTGTGTGCTGCCGACCAGAAATACCCGTTGTGAACGTCGTGTTCTTGTTAGTTCTTCAGAGGAGCCATTGTCTTTACTCTGGGCTCACTCAGTTTTTACTCTCTCTCTCTCTCTCTATATATATATATATATATATATCATTGTCTTTCCACTTGCTCAGGGTTCTCGTTTCATTAGATCACGCACCTGTGTGTTTGTAATAATAACAATAATAATATTAATAAAGTAGAAGTGCCGCTTTGCCCAAAATCAAAACAGCATACCCAACTCTGTGATGGGTTACCATCATCACTACTATTACCACCTTTATTACTACTACTATCACCATTATCACCATTGCTATCATCATAACTATAACTATCACCTTTACTATATATATATATATATATATATATATATATATATATATATATTGAGAATATATCACAAATACACGTGAGACACTAAATGTTTCTAGTCTCTCGGTGGGGATCGAACTATCGACCATCAGAACGATAGCCGACGCTTTAATCAATTACACCACGGCAGTCTTAACTAACCCTTATCTTAACTAACCCTTTTTACTACCACAGATCCTTCGTAAGCTCCACAAAATCGTCTAATTATAGCTAGAAGACAATAAAAAAAAAAAAATCGCCGGTACAGAAAGGGTTAAACAGTCTAGGAAGAGTTTAGGGAAAATTATTAACACTTGTTTTTTTATCTTTGACCTTGACCTTTAACCTTAAGTATTATAATATATATATAATATTGATATATACCGTATGTTATTTAAGTATAATGCAACTATCAGTCAGCTTATCAAAAATTTAGTATTTTTTTATGATGTAGGTTAACTTTTGGCCTTGAACTGTGACCTTGACCATTATGTAGGATTACATTTTTTGTTTGCTTTGATGTAACCCTGGAAAATCAAATATGTGTGCCAAATTTCATTAAAAGGTCAAAGTTATCTAATGGAATAGTTGACCTTGACCTTTGCCCTTTATATTGACCTTTATGATGTCTGAATATTTTACCTTTTAATTTGCATTTAAAGCACAAATGTCTCAACAAATGTGAAGTTTACATGAATAGTAAAACAAATAGCATATTGACCATATATTTGACCTTGACCTGTGACCTTGACTATCAAATTAAATTATGTTTATTCACTTATGACCTTGGTATTCTGAATATACATGATATACCTAGTGAGAATCTTACAGTAAATATGAAATATTAGTAAAAATCTTAGTTTAACCTTTGGCCTTCACCTTTGACTTCGACCTTAAACATTCTTATCGATAATTTAATTAGCTTAACACCAATGTTAGTTTTAACTAGTGTTATGAATATGGTGTAATTCATATAAACACTTATAGATAAGAAATATTGACCTTATACTGTAACCTTGACCTTTGACTACATTTTTTTGTACATAAATTTGAATGGTCGTTGCATTGACCAACTGAATTTGCTTGTACAATCTGGTGACACTACATTAAACAGTCTAGTAGTAGTTTAGGGAAAATGACAAACACTCGTTTTGACCTTGAACTTTGACCTTAACTATTACAATATTTATGTGAAATTTGACATACATGTTATTTAAGAAATAAGCAGCTAACAGCAAGTTTTCCAAAATTTGAGTAATATTTGTTTAATTAATAATAAAAGTTGACCTTTGACCTTGACCTTTATGAAAGATTACATATATGTTTGCATTGACATTGCCCAGGAAAATCAAATATGCATGCCTAATGTCATTAAAACCCATAAATTAGTTTCATATATATTTATAAATAGTTGACCTTCACCTTTGAACTTTATCTTGACCTTTATGATATGTATCTCAAAATATGTATTTTTCCTGTTCATTTAAAGTGCAACTATCTTACCAAATGTTGTGAAGTTTGCATGACAAGTAGAGAAAATAGTATATCAACCTTTATTTGACGTTGACCTGTGACCTTGACCTTCCATGTGGAATTGTATAGTTTCTTGTATGACCTTGGCCTAGGTATTCCGAATATATTTTGTAAGCCTAGTGAGAATCTAACAGTTAGTATAATAGATACTAATACAAACTTATTTTGACCTTTGACATTGACCTTTGACCTTACCCTTTAGAATATTTATCTAAAATTTGGGCAATACGATATCAGGGTTACCAGTAACTTGTGTAATGAAAATGAAGACATTTGAGTAAAAAACTAAAAATATATAGTATAAGTTGACCTTTGACCTTGATCTGTGACCTTTACCTATATGTAAGAGTACATTTTTGTTTTCATTGATATTGCTCAGGAAAATCAATAAGCATGCCTAATATCATTAAAACCCATCAGTTACTTTCATATATATTATTATAATAGTTGACCTTGACCTTTGACCTTTATTTTTACCTATATGGTATTTGTTTCAAATTTCGTTATTTTCCTTTCCATTTAAAGTGCAGCTATCGCACCATTTTGTTTGAAGTTGCATGAAAAGTAAAAAAAATAGAATAGTGACCATATATTTGACCTTGACCTATGACCTTGACCTTTCATATAGAACTGTATAATTTCTTGTATGACCTTGGACTAGGTATTCCGAATATACATGGTAAGCCTAGTGAGAATTTAACAGTTAGTATAAGAAATACTAGTGAAACACTTATTTTGACCTTTGACCTTGACCTTTGACCTTACCCTTTACAATATTTACCTAAGATTTGGTCAATGCTTTATCAAGATTAGCAGTAACTTGTATAGTAAAAATGAAGACATTTGAGTAAAACTAAAAAAATATGAAATATTGACCTTATTTTTAACCTTGACCTTTGACCCTAACCTTTAAGTTAAATGGAATATTTATTTATTTCTTTACTGACCTTCGCATTGACCAAATCAATATACCTGTGAAATTTGGTGAAAATCCATCGAACGGTCTAGGTGAAGTTTCCGGACAGACATACGGACGACGACGACGACGACGACAGACGACGACGACAGACAAGCTGACTGGTGGTGCACAGTATACGGGTGAGATATGTGTGCGCGATACCACTCTGCTTCGCAGAGTTGATAATATTGATGATAATAATAATAATAATCGGTTTGTTTAGAGCCAACTACCATTGAGGCTGAAAATACATAATTACATATCCTGGACTTAATCTATTCCTTATCAGTAGACTGATTTTGGCTGCTAATGAGAGTTTCTACATACCCTCGAAGGAGTAGGATGTGGCAGGAGACTTTGTTGTCCTCAGAGATTGGTCCATGGTAAAATAATAATTACTAACTACAGTTAGGCTCTCACGCAGGTATCGGTTATTAAGCTCCGCCCACAATTTATACCCAGTTCTCAACACCTCCTCAATTGATGATGTGTGACGTCATCTGGTGGGTTTTTAAAAAAACGCTCTTGGTGTTTATAATGACAAGCATTTTTATTTTTTGTTTGGCTATAAACTCTTGCCAACAGACAATCAGGTTATCAGGGTAGGCCTTCAATATTCAAAACTATTCAATAATGGCAGAATAAATAATAATAAGGTGTTAGAAGTAGCCCATGGTAGAAAGTTGAAAAAAGGGATATCCGTAATTTCAATATTTTCGCCTCAAAACTAAATTCCCGCCTCACTGTCTGGCCAATTTTCGGCAATTTGCATATTTTTCGTGATCTTCAATGCTTCATATCTCAGCAATGGTATGGCCTAACCAGCATAAATAATATATTTTAATATTGCGCAAATCTTCGTCTCGAGAATGTCGAGAATGTCGAAGGCTATATATAAAACCATGTACATCAAAAGGTACTTATATGCTGATGCAATGAACAGAGGTAACTTTACCGCCAGAATCACGCCGCGTTACAGCCACGTTCCACTTTTGCCATATTACTCAAACTTTGGGAAAATGAAATAGTATATGCACAATGCACAATCCTCTTAGACCTCAAACTACAACCAAATACACTGCACCACCCTTTAGCTATAATAGATTTTGAGTTTAAAGTAAAACAATAACCATAATTCAACATGACATTATTCAGATCTGGGATATTTTCTCACCAGCTGATGTCACAAGCTCGTTAACCATTTTTGCATTTTTGTCTATGTGCATGAATGAGTCAAAAGGAAAAACTGCCTGTAACAAGTGTCCCCCCCTAGGTTGTAAAGAGTGTTAGAGAGCCATAATCAAGGTATGTTGGAAAGAAGTGTGGTGTGCTTGTAAATTGTAGTGAAATTAATAGGAGGAGGTCTTTGCGCGAGAGTTTGCTGAATTACTCTGTGTAGGTGAGGCACAAATAGAAACAGTAGGGGAAGCCAAGCAAATGAAACAGGAGTTCCAGTAACTCCTTGTCATATGCCTATGTGGCCTCCCCTGGGTACTGGCCTGCTCGTTTGGTGCCTACAATCTCCCCAACCGTGATGCACAGAAAAACAAATGTTTGGTTCGGTTTGGAACCTATACCTGCTTATAATAGTAATTCTACCATCGACTGGTCCGGGTAATTCTATTATTTACGGTCAGGGAAAGTTTTTGAGAGAAACTTCCCCTTCTGGTGTGTGGATTCGGACCCCCACCGCCAGACACAGCACTCCAAGTACAGTCACTTAGCAGTGACAAGTACAGAGAGAGAGAGAGCGAGAGCGAGCGACCGAGCAAGAGAGAGAGAGAGAGAGAGAAAGTTTTCCCAGCATATGAATTGTATCATATTTGTTATAATTCTATGAAGTGTCCTTTTCCGACACAGTTGTGTTCTCTGTCTACCTTAAGGTTTGTAGTTGATTATGTAGTTTTAATATATTTACATAAGTTGCTTATTTAAATATATCTCTCGTCTGTCAGGTTTGTCTTTAACCTTTTCAGTACGATTTTTGTCTTATTTTTGTTTTACTTATTTATATTTTTGCTGGCAAATATTAAACTACTTCATTTATATAAGAGAAAGCGTCTAAGAGTCCAGGGGGTAATTTGTATCCCAATTAATCCTTCGAGTTTCACAGATAATGCCTAAGCTGATTAAATCTTTCAGGATTCGAAGACGCATTATAATATTTTGATTAGCTATAGACAAGTTTATGCAATTTAGGAAGGATCTCTAGGAATCAAAGGGGCAACAACTATCTCGGTGAACTCTCTAACTCCTACAAGTCCTTCCTAAGCTGAATAAAAGGGTCTGATAATAGCCAGAAAACTGTCAAAGGCGCGGCACAATCCTCAAGAAGTTATATTGTTTACTGATTGCTACAATAAAATTGAATTAAATGTTGAAAGGGTTAACTTCTTCAATACGATGGCATGATTTTGATAATATTGTACTCAATTTATGTATATTTTATCTAGCTTAAGAGATATCTCTCGGAAACAAAGTGGTAAGCATAATTTGTTCTTATTATTGAGGCAGTTAGGTAGAGCAATTGTGCATTTCGTGATCAAAGTAAAATATTTGGCACAGGCATTCAAATAGTCAATATGATCAAAACTAGATATTGGGCCATCATAGGTTTACTCTGCATTGGCTTTGGCAGCCCCCTTTTAATTACTTTCCATAAGAGTTCTTAAGCACAGATTTTTGCCCCAAACTGTATACCATGGTAGAGATGTCAAGCTAGTCTCAAATGACTCATTTGGACATTGGTAACAACATATATTCAGACAATGTTTGGCTAATGTTGACCGTTTGACTTGTACTGGTCTCTGTAGTTCAACAAATTAGTGGCAAGTGGCAACATTACTTACCAATTTGTGGCATGATGATAAACAACAGCAGACTGTACTAATCAAATGGTCAACATTAGCTAAACAATGTCTGAATATATGTCGGTACCCATGTCCAGACGAGTCATTTGAAACTAGTTTGACATCTCTACCATGGTATACATTTTGGGGCAAATATCAGTGCTTCAGAACTCTTATGAAAAGTAATTGAAAGGGGGCTGCCAAAGCCAATGTAGAATAAACCTATGATGGCCCAATATCTAATTTTTATTATATTGACTATTCCATTGCGTGTGCCAATTTTGATACTTTTATCACGAAAGGCACAATACCCACACATTTTGCCACTAAGCCGCTACACTATATCTATTTGACTGTTACATATCCATCCTAAGCTTGATAAATACGCCGAATGATAGCAGAAATACATGTGACATCCACAACTGCCATAAGCACAATAGAGTGGAATCCCTTGTAGTTATAGTAAAGGGACCCAGCATTGGCAGGGCAGCGAATGGCTATGTGCTTACCATCAATAGCACCAACGGCGTGTGGAAACTGCCAGCGTTCTTCGAAGAGGTCAGCACATTTCTTCCAATCTTCGGGGGTCTTGGGGCATGGCAGAATGAGAGGGTGGTATTCTTGGTAGATGGCCTCACAGGTGTCAGGAACCAGCAGTGAAATGGTGTTATGGGCGACGCGGAAATCATAGGAGAGTGTTTGATAGGAATCACCAGTCGCCAGGTAGCGCAGGGTAATGGCGAGACGAAGGGCAGGGCTCAGGGATTTCCGCCAGAAGGTGTCCTGTCTCTCTATCCTGGGTGTTATCTTCTCCACCATTTCCCAGAACATGTCCACGTCCAACCTGGTGAAGTTTCTGAAGCTGCGGTGGTCTTCGTGCATGAACTCATGCATGATATTCTCGTAGTGGCCATATATTGGCCGCCGCAGGAGCCAGTTCCGCGTCCACACTGACCTCCTCTTCCTCCTTCGTTGTTTAATGGCTATTTTCAGAGCCAACAGATCAACCTGGAGAGTTAAATCCATGGACATGGTCGCCAGGTATATGTCTATATTTTGGCGCTGGGAGGGTGTAATGAATACGTGCGCATCCATGTTGTGTGGTAGAGTGTCACCGTAGCTGTTGACGTAACGGTGGAGTCGACTGTAATGATGTTCAGCCCTGCTAGACCGCCCCTTTTTATACATCCGCTGGCCACACAACTTGTGTGTGTCGGCTTTATGCGGGTGTATGCGGTTCGACTCTGAAGTCCATCGGCTGTATTCTGGAGTCGATCGGCTGAAGTCTTATAGATGCGGGTGAAGTCGGCATGTAAAAATGACCGTTATTTTTTTTTTCGGTTCGAGTCTCAAGACTTCTCCGGAGTCAAGACGACAACGTCGGCTGTATGCGGCTGTAGTCTGGTGAAGTCCGTTGGATGCGGCATACCGAGCCAACTCCAAAAGTCGGGGGACAAAAACGCTACTCTGCTGTATTCAGCGCCCGAGTCCTGTATGTGT
>JBAKBP010039461.1:0-14923 GCA_037953745.1 Lithodes maja | reverse complement strand
CCCACAATTGGTTAAGCACTATATCAACTAACTCTCTGGCTCCCACATTGGTTAAACACTGTATCAACTAACTCTTGGCTCCCACAATTGGTTAAACACTATATCAACTAACTCTCTGGCTCCCACAAATGGTTAAACACTATATCAACTACCTCTCTGGTTCCCACAATTGGTTAAACACTATATCAACTAACTCTCTGGCTCCCACAATTAGTTAAACACTATATCAACTAACTCTCTGGCTCCCACAATTGGTTAAACACTATATCAACTAACTCTCTGGCTCCAACAATTGGTTAAACACTATATCAACTAACTCTCTGGCTCCACAAATGGTTAAACACTATATCAACTAACTCTCTGGTTCCCACAATTGGTTAAACACTATATCAACTAACTCTCTGGCTCCCACAATTGGTTAAACACTATATCAACCAACTCTCTGGCTCCCACAATTGGTTAAACACTATATCAACTAACTCTCTGGCTCCCACAATTGGTTAAACACTATATCAACTAACTCTCTGGCTCCCACAATTGGTTAAACACTATATCAACTAACTCTCTGGCTCCCACAATTGGTTAAACACTATATCAACTAACTCTCTGGCTCCCACAATTGGTTAAACACTATATCAACTAACTCTCTGGCTCCCACAATTGGTAAAACACTATATCAACTAACTCTCTGGCTCCCACAATTGGTTAAACACTATATCAACTAACTCTCTGGCAAACGCTGACAAGAAACACATTCCAAGAGGTAACAGAAAAAGACACAACCCCAACTTCACACCAGAAATTCAAAACCTCATCAGACAACGCGACACACTGAAACACTCCCCAGCACCCCACACACAAGACATCACACAACAAATTCAAGCACTCAACACCCAAACTAACAACAAAATACAAGAACAACAAAAACTAAATTGGAATAACTTCCTACAAACACTTGATCGCAAAACAAACCCCAAAAAACTCTACAAAACACTAAACAGCATCACACTTTCCAACAGCAACACAACACAATCACATGCTGCAATCACAACAACAGACTCTACTCCTTCATGTAAACAACAAGCAAACACTCTCATCAATAACTTCTCACATGTCAGCCACCTAAAACCTCACAAAGACGACCGACGTGTCATCCGACGTAAGAGACAATTCCCCACAGACCCTGACTATACACCCTTCACCAATCACCAGACAAAGCATATCATCAACAATCTCAAGCACTCACCCGCCTGTGGCCTAGACAACATAAGCAACATACACCTCAGACACCTGGGACCACAAGGCATACAAACACTCACTAACATATCAAACTACAGCTATTCACACAACACAATACCAGACATTTGGAAGCATGGTATCATCATCACATTCCCCAAACCCAACAAAGACCCCACGCTACCCTCCTCGCACCGCCCCATTACACTCCTTTGCTCCCCCTCCAAAGTCATGGAACGCCTAGTATTACAACTAATTACACCCGACCTACCCCTAGCTCCAACACAACATGGCTTTAGGCCACTGCACTCCACAAACACTCTTCTCACAGACCTTACACAAAGAGCTTTTGACGGCATCAACTCAGCTAGACCACCACACAGATCACTATTAGCCACACTCGACATTAGTAAAGCCTTCGATGACATCCCACGCCACAACCTAACAAACAAAATCTACAACACAAACATGCACAACAACACAAAAAGGTGGCTGGCCAACTTCCTAGCAGGCAGATGTGCACACGTATCTTTTGCCGGTCAGTCATCTAAAATCAGAAACTTTCCAAACGGAGTCCCACAAGGATCTGTCCTATCGCCCGCACTCTTCAATCTGTACATGCACGATATAACTACACCCAATACTCCCCAAATAAACTTAGCCTCCTATGCAGATGACATAACACTCACATGCACACACCATGACCCAAGAAGAGCAACAGATCTCCTTCAACCCTATCTCAACACACTACATGGCTGGTGCACTACAAACAGACTTAATCTAGCCCCAGCCAAATCCACCGCAACCCTGCTCACAAGCTGGACAGGTGAACACGAATACATCCCTCAACTCACCATAAACAACACACCCCTAACACATACACACACACCCAAAATCCTAGGAGTAACATATGATACTCATATGACATTCAAACAGCACACCACAAGCATTAAAAAGAAACTGACACCAAGACTTAACGCCCTCAGGTCACTTGCTCACACAAAATTTGGACACAACAAAGAAACTACCACCACAGTATATAAACAATACATAAGATCAGTAATGGAATACGCAAGCCCAGCCTGGGCTTCTAACCTAGCTGAAACACATCATAAGACCTTACAGACTATTCAAAACAAAGCCCTGAAGATCATTACAGGCTGCACAGCTACTACACCCACAGATCATCTACATCAAGAAACAAAAATCCTCAAAGTCAAAGACCATCTGGACATGAGAGGCACTCAATTCCTGGCAGCAGCCTCCACGAACCAAGACCACCCACTAAACTACATGGCAACACACCCACAGACACCAAGAAATATCAAAACAACACCCAGCACACGGTATCACACACAATTATTGTCCTCTCTCCCTCCCTGCCCACCCCGAACCAACTTCCAGAAGCACATCCATACTCATATCTCTCGCCAATCCATCCACTCACTCACAGACAACACGCAGCTGCATGCACGACCTCCCGAAATCCATCCTTCCGAATCCTCCCTCCCTCGCGAGGACAGAGTCCACCTGGCCAGGCTGAGATGCGGACACCCTCCAGCTCTCCTGAGCTATCAGAAGAGACTGGATGACTCCGTTGTCGACGCCTGCCCGGGATGTAACACAGCACCCCATACCATTAAACACATCATAGAAGACTGCATTTCACACAACCACTTACGCCAACAACACAACCTACACTCAATGAGAGCTCTGTGGGAAAGCCCGATCGTGGCCATGGCCTTCCTCAGGGACTCGGGGCTGTTCGGCCAGGCAGCTTAGGGAACAACAACAACAACAACAACTCTCTGGCTCCCACAATTGGTTAAACACTATATCAACTAACGCTCTGGCTCTCACAATTGGTTAAACACTATATCAACTAACTCTCTGGCTCCCACAATTGGTTAAACACTATATCAACTAACTCTCTGGCTCCCACAATTGGTTAAACACTATATCAACTAACTCTCTGGCTCCCACGATTGTATAACTTAACAAAATATAATCGTCTAATAATAGCCAGATTATGCTGTCAAAATACGTCATAATCCTCAAAGGGTTAAGTGTTTTATGTAGTTTGTTCCCTAGACCTCCACCAAACTTAGACAAATACACACACCCAAGACCCAAATTCTTCTGTAGAAAAATGTACTCCTAAAATACAGACTCCTTATCGTTCTCCAGGAAAAAAAAGGCACCAAAATGGGACGAAAGGTCTTAATATTGGCAAATAAATGGGGTGAATGATCTTTAAATTGCCCAACTAATGGAGTGAACGTCTGAAAATCTCAAAATAAATGGGGCTAAGTATAAGGGAGAAGGGAAGCGTAGGAAAAACAAAAACTTCCCAAACATCTCAACCCCAAATCGGCTGACGTAAATGATGCGAGGGTTGTGTAACGTTATAGTGAGAGTGAACCAGAGCGTACAGACACATACACACACAAACGTACATACACGCATACACATACACACACCCACACACACAAATACACACACACCTACATACATTAAAATGTAAAACTTGCAAACTAAACAAACCAAAATTGGGACAAGGACAATTTAATGTCAAAATAACTGATCAAAATTGTTATGTGGAAACAACGCTCACTAAAATAAAATGTATAATATAAAAGAACACAATCCACCACATAGGGTGTACATTACTACAAGAGTAAGTTAATCTGTTTCCCAAGCAAGCTAATCGCACACATAACAACGCACTATCGTCACGATCAAGAAATTAGTCAATTTGGGAAGTCCGGGACGTTCTGGTAACTTTTACTAAACTCTGCATGAATAAAGAAACTACAATTAGTGTCAAAATGTTCTATTAATTCAAATTTGCAACTTGACAAGACATTAACAATAGTACAAAATACAAATATTGATAAGATATCTATAACATTACAAAAAAACATACAGCACTCACTAACGATAGTGCTATCGGGTAGGTACCTGTAAGCATAGCATGCCTCAAGTGACCCCTATCAATAACTACCCTACAGATAACTTACATTTATCGTACAAATAAACTAAGGAAATCGCAAAAGCAAGCAATTGATACCATCGACAATGAATAGATATAATATAATAAAGAAAAATAATTGCAAAATATGAAGAAGCAACAACAGATTTAACCAAAGAGTACTCTTTTAACAAGAACAATTAATTTAAACAATAAATACAGACAGACAAAAAGTAAGCAGAGGTTATAAACGGATTTTCAAGTTAAAAATGCTTAATTAAAATTAATTATGTCAAATTTTATAATACAATCCCAATAATTGACCCTAAAACGATTAAATGTATGTAACAATTTACTTGCCTCAAAATCTCTGTCTACTAAGAGTCTGTATAGTAACCCTAGCTCTAGCCCAAAAGTCATATACTTTAGTGCAAATTTTACAAAATCTTATTAACTGGGAATAAAAACAATTACAAGTTATTTTACTATCGATATTACTACTAGGGAAAGGATAGCTTATTACGCTAACATTAAAGTCATCAACTTTGTGATATACTTTAAGTATGCACTGTTCATTAACAATCTCTATATTTATATCAAGAACATTTTCAACTTCATCATTTACGTTACCTTGTGTGAGGTGAATGGAATTAGGATAAATATGTTACATACACACACACACACACACACACACACACACACACACACATATGTTTTTTCATACATAGATGTAGATATGATGAAGAAACTAGTTACCTTTATAAGACCCACATTTGAAAAAGCACATAGCTAAATTGGAAAAAGTTCAGAGGGCAGCAACAAGATTAGTTCCAGAATTGAGAGGGTGCAGCTATGAAGAACGACTGGAAAAGATAGGCCTTACTACACTGCAAGATAGAAGAGAACGCGGAGATATGATCACGATATACAAATGTGTTAACAAGATTGACTGGATTGACAGGGAAGACTTCATCATACCATCAAAAGGAAGAACGAGAGGCCATGCATTCAAACTGGCGGTCATGCCTTGCAAGAAGGATGATAAAAAAAAAAAATCCTTTTAGAAGTATAGGAAAGTGGAATTCCCTCCCAGAAAAGGTATTGTGTGCCTAGAGTATAAGCCAATTCAAAGTAAAATATGATAATATGAGTTTGAAAGACGGGAAACCACGAGCCTAGGCTCACTTCTGTAAAATTACAATTATGTAAATATACACACACAGACACATACACACACACACGCACACACTCTCAGACGCATACACACACACACATACATGCATACACACACACACACAAATACACACACAGCGACTTACACACACTCACAGACGCATACACAAACGCAAAAAAAAAAAAAAAAAAAATACACACACTCACACAGCTAGCGTGGAAGAGACATTTGGGCAAGTCTCCTAACGGTGTAGCCTCTGTTCACCTAGCAGTATAAATAGGAACCTGGAATAAGTGGACGAAGTTGTGACGTCCCAATTGGGGTTGGCGATCGGTTACAAGGTGAGATGGGTATCGTACTGGTCAACCTAAGCCTTCGGGTGAGACTGGTACCATAGTGAGAATGGTACCATACAGATTAACCCTAAGTCTTCGTTTCCAGATGTCGCCAATTGGCTAAAATACAGACTACACACACATCCACAGCCATTCCAACGACACACAAACACTTAACATGCATTTCACGCAAAACATTCCCAGTTAAGGAGGCGCGATAATAATGAGCTTAGCTCGCATTGCGTGGATTCCCCTTGACGAACAAGCAAGTGAATACACGCATACACACACATACGCATACACCCACCCACACCACTCTCACACACACACATATACACACACACAAACACACATTCATACACACAGGCGCACACACACACAGGCACACACACACGCATAGACACACTCTCACTCTCTCTATCTATCTATCTATCTGTGTTACGTTATAGTGAGAGTGAACCAGAGCGAGACAGTGATGGTGGTGGTGGTGGTGGTCAATGTAACGAGTGTGATGACAGGTACTGGGAACATGTGTAGTGCTGAAGTAATGATGAAGGTAAAGGGTAAACACACACACACATACACAGTCTCTCTCTCTCTCTTGTGTTACGTTATAGTGAGAGTGAAGCAGAGCGAGACAGTGATGGTGGTGGTGGTGGTGGTCAATGTAACGAGTGTGATGACAGGTACTGGGAACATGTGTAGTGCTGAAGTAATGATGAAGGTAAAGGGTAAACACACACACACATACACAGTCTCTCTCTCTCTCTTGTGTTACGTTATAGTGAGAGTGAACCAGAGCGAGACAGTGATGGCGGTAGTGGTGGTGGTCAATGTAACGAGTGTGATGACAGGTACTGGGAACATGTGTAGTGCTGAAGTAATGATGAAGGTAAAGGGCACACATATACACATATTCTCTCTCTCTCTCTCTCTCTCTCTCAAGAAACACACAAACATGCCGTATTGTTGCATGTCTCACACTCTTCTACCGTTATTACAATAATCAGTCAATAATCTTCAGAGCTTTCTCAGTGTATGCCTCCTCCCTTAAGCTCGGGTCACATACACGTTCTAACGTCCAGTCCGTCCCCGACCAAGAAAATAACTTCTGTGTGTGTCCGTGCATGTCCCGTGGGTGTCCCGACATAACACGTTTTCTGGCAGTTGCGCCGACCCACACGGACCATTTTATGCATGCATAAAAAGGACGCCGCCTAGGCGCTTTTTATTAAGACGTCGGGGCCGGACGGGACGTTAGAACATGTATGTGTGACCCGAGCTTTACGGAGAGTGGGGGCACCCGCCTATTCTGTCCAACTCTCTAACCCAAGATTGGTCCGATTTTCTCAGTCTTTCTTCTACTCAACAAGCAAGCTTTGCAACTCTCTCCCGGCTCGCTTGGTGTAGTGACTAGCGTCTCGGACTTCCACCCAGAAGGCCCGGGTTCGCGCCCACGCTCGGCGCATTAAAGATTTTTCACAAGCACTGAGTCGTTACCATCCCTCATGAGCAAAGGGATGGGGTAGTAGTACAGGACCCCAATGGAAATACGCCTAATCGGCCTTATTGAGCTATCCTTAGCTAGCTTAGCATGCGCTAGCTTTAAGAACTATTATTATTATTATTATTATCCCTCAATCCGTCTTTATCTCATCCTATGACTTAAACTGTTTCAAGCTCTGTGTGTTCAGACATTTTGACTATAACGTACACCTTGGATTTGGCTCTGTCACTCTTTCAACTTTGGGGGAGACACCTGTTATAGGCAGCTTTGTCTTTTGTCTACTTCATTCGCATATACACAAATTTACACTATCATAATTATAATGAACTAATATGCAAACAGTTATTTAAATACAGTATACTTTGTGTGGTGGTGCTTAAATTATTATAGTTAACATTTCCTCTTTTTTCGTAAGAATATGTGTATATATTAATTAATGTACATTTATCTTTATCACATTAGGAAATGTTTTGATTGATAAATGTCCTGTATCTTTCTTAAATTTAGTATTATTTATCATCGTGTGTCAACTTACATTCAGGGGGTGTTTTCTGGACCTCCTTCCTCCTCATGCTTAACCCCATAAATGTTGAGATGTTAAGGAATTCGACCCATTAGTTTGGCAATTTTAAAAACCTTTCGTGAAACTTAGGTGTCGATATTCTCCTGGCGAGTGATAGCAAGCCTGCAATGTAGGAGGAACAGGCCTTTGGCCGTGACATTATTTTACCGATTTATCTCGAATGCGGTTCTTGAGGATACTTTTTTTAACCTTAAAGGAGGTCAAGGGAAGAAACTACAAAATGCATTTATATCGAAAAATAAAAAATACAAATCTCCCCTAAACAACCACCGTAAATATAATGTATAAGTTACACAAAGATTACTACACACAGTACGGTATGTCTTGTGATGCAACCTTACTACACACAGTACGGTATGTCTTGTGATGCAACCTTACTACACACAGTACGGTATGTCTTGTGATGCAACCTTACTACACACAGTACGGTATGTCTTGTGATGCAACCTTACTACACACAGTACGGTATGTCTTGTGATGCAACCTTACTACACACAGTACGGTATGTCTTGTGATGCAACCTTACTACACACAGTACGGTATGTCTTGTGATGCAACCTTACTACACACAGTATGGTATGTCTTGTGATGCAACCTTACTACACACAGTACGGTATGCCTTGTGATGCAACCTTACTACACACAGTACGGTATGTCTTGTGATGCAACCTTACTACACACAGTACGGTATGTCTTGTGATGCAACCTTACTACACACAGTACGGTATGCCTTGTGATGCAACCTTACTACACACAGTACGGTATGTCTTGTGATGCAACCTTACTACACACAGTACGGTATGTCTTGTGATGCAACCTTACTACACACAGTACGGTATGTCTTGTGATGCAACCTTACTACACACAGTACGGTATGTCTTGTGATGCAACCTTACTACACACAGTACGGTATGTCTTGTGATGCAACCTTACTACACACAGTACGGTATGTCTTGTGATGCAACCTTACTACACACAGTACGGTATGTCTTGTGATGCAACCTTACTACACACAGTACGGTATGTCTTGTGATGCAACCTTACTACACACAGTACGGTATGTCTTGTGATGCAACCTTACTACACACAGTACGGTATGTCTTGTGATGCAACCTTACTACACACAGTACGGTATGTCTTGTGATGCAACCTTACTACACACAGTACGGTATGTCTTGTGATGCAACCTTACTACACACAGTACGGTATGCCTTGTGATGCAACCTTACTACACACAGTACAGTATGCCTTGTGATGCAACCTTACTACACACAGTACGGTATGTCTTTTGATGCAACCTTACTACACACAGTACGGTATGCCTTGTGATGCAACCTTACTACACACAGTACGGTATGTCTTGTGATGCAACCTTACTACACACAGTACGGTATGTCTTGTGATGCAACCTTACTACACACAGTACGGTATGTCTTGTGATGCAACCTTACTACACACAGTACGGTATGTCTTGTGATGCAACCTTACTACACACAGTACGGTATGTCTTGTGATGCAACCTTACTACACACAGTACGGTATGTCTTGTGATGCAACCTTACTACACACAGTACGGTATGTCTTGTGATGCAACCTTACTACACACAGTACGGTATGTCTTGTGATGCAACCTTACTACACACAGTACGGTATGTCTTGTGATGCAACCTTACTACACACAGTACGGTATGCCTTGTGATGCAACCTTACTACACACAGTACGGTATGTCTTGTGATGCAACCTTACTACACACAGTACGGTATGTCTTGTGATGCAACCTTACTACACACAGTACGGTATGCCTTGTGATGCAACCTTACTACACACAGTACGGTATGTCTTGTGATGCAACCTTACTACACACAGTACGGTATGTCTTGTGATGCAACCTTACTACACACAGTACGGTATGTCTTGTGATGCAACCTTACTACACACAGTACGGTATGTCTTGTGATGCAACCTTACTACACACAGTACGGTATGTCTTGTGATGCAACCTTACTACACACAGTACGGTATGTCTTGTGATGCAACCTTACTACACACAGTACGGTATGTCTTGTGATGCAACCTTACTACACACAGTACGGTATGTCTTGTGATGCAACCTTACTACACACAGTACGGTATGTCTTCTGATGCAACCTTACTACACACAGTACGGTATGTCTTGTGATGCAACCTTACTACACACAGTACGGTATGTCTTGTGATGCAACCTTACTACACACAGTACGGTATGTCTTGTGATGCAACCTTACTACACACAGTACGGTATGTCTTGTGATGCAACCTTACTACACACAGTACGGTATGTCTTGTGATGCAACCTTACTACACACAGTACGGTATGTCTTGTGATGCAACCTTACTACACACAGTACGGTATGTCTTGTGATGCAACCTTACTACACACAGTACGGTATGTCTTGTGATGCAACCTTACTACACACAGTACGGTATGCCTTGTGATGCAACCTTACTACACACAGTACGGTATGTCTTGTGATGCAACCTTACTACACACAGTACGGTATGTCTTGTGATGCAACCTTACTACACACAGTACGGTATGTCTTGTGATGCAACCTTACTACACACAGTACGGTATGTCTTGTGATGCAACCTTACTACACACAGTACGGTATGTCTTGTGATGCAACCTTACTACACACAGTACGGTATGTCTTGTGATGCAACCTTACTACACACAGTACGGTATGTCTTGTGATGCAACCTTACTACACACAGTACGGTATGTCTTGTGATGCAACCTTACTACACACAGTACGGTATGTCTTGTGATGCAACCTTACTACACACAGTACGGTATGTCTTGTGATGCAACCTTACTACACACAGTACGGTATGTCTTGTGATGCAACCTTACTACACACAGTACGGTATGTCTTGTGATGCAACCTTACTACACACAGTACGGTATGTCTTGTGATGCAACCTTACTACACACAGTACGGTATGTCTTGTGATGCAACCTTACTACACACAGTACGGTATGTCTTGTGATGCAACCTTACTACACACAGTACGGTATGTCTTGTGATGCAACCTTACTACACACAGTACGGTATGTCTTGTGATGCAACCTTACTACACACAGTACGGTATGTCTTGTGATGCAACCTTACTACACACAGTACGGTATGTCTTGTGATGCAACCTTACTACACACAGTACGGTATGTCTTGTGATGCAACCTTACTACACACAGTACGGTATGTCTTGTGATGCAACCTTACTACACACAGTACGGTATGTCTTGTGATGCAACCTTACTACACACAGTACGGTATGTCTTGTGATGCAACCTTACTACACACAGTACGGTATGTCTTGTGATGCAACCTTACTACACACAGTACGGTATGTCTTGTGATGCAACCTTACTACACACAGTACGGTATGTCTTGTGATGCAACCTTACTACACACAGTACGGTATGTCTTGTGATGCAACCTTACTACACACAGTACGGTATGTCTTGTGATGCAACCTTACTACACACAGTACGGTATGTCTTGTGATGCAACCTTACTACACACAGTACGGTATGTCTTGTGATGCAACCTTACTACACACAGTACGGTATGTCTTGTGATGCAACCTTACTACACACAGTACGGTATGTCTTGTGATGCAACCTTACTACACACAGTACGGTATGTCTTGTGATGCAACCTTACTACACACAGTACGGTATGTCTTGTGATGCAACCTTACTACACACAGTACGGTATGTCTTGTGATGCAACCTTACTACACACAGTACGGTATGTCTTGTGATGCAACCTTACTACACACAGTACGGTATGTCTTGTGATGCAACCTTACTACACACAGTACGGTATGTCTTGTGATGCAACCTTACTACACACAGTACGGTATGTCTTGTGATGCAACCTTACTACACACAGTACGGTATGTCTTGTGATGCAACCTTACTACACACAGTACGGTATGTCTTGTGATGCAACCTTACTACACACAGTACGGTATGTCTTGTGATGCAACCTTACTACACACAGTACGGTATGTCTTGTGATGCAACCTTACTACACACAGTACGGTATGTCTTGTGATGCAACCTTACTACACACAGTACGGTATGTCTTGTGATGCAACCTTACTACACACAGTACGGTATGTCTTGTGATGCAACCTTACTACACACAGTACGGTATGTCTTGTGATGCAACCTTACTACACACAGTACGGTATGTCTTGTGATGCAACCTTACTACACACAGTACGGTATGTCTTGTGATGCAACCTTACTACACACAGTACGGTATGTCTTGTGATGCAACCTTACTACACACAGTACGGTATGTCTTGTGATGCAACCTTACTACACACAGTACGGTATGTCTTGTGATGCAACCTTACTACACACAGTACGGTATGTCTTGTGATGCAACCTTACTACACACAGTACGGTATGTCTTGTGATGCAACCTTACTACACACAGTACGGTATGTCTTGTGATGCAACCTTACTACACACAGTACGGTATGCCTTGTGATGCAACCTTACTACACACAGTACGGTATGTCTTGTGATGCAACCTTACTACACACAGTACGGTATGGCTTGTGATGCAACCATACTACACACAGTACGGTATGGCTTGTGATGCAACCTTACACACACAGTACGGTATGTCTTGTGATGCAACCTTACTACACACAGTACGGTATGTCTTGTGATGCAACCTTACTACACACAGTACGGTATGTCTTGTGATGCAACCTTACTACACACAGTACGGTATGTCTTGTGATGCAACCTACTACACACAGTACGGTATGTCTTGTGATGCAACCTTACTACACACAGTACGGTATGCCTGTGATGCAACCTTACTACACACAGTACGGTATGTCTTGTGATGCAACCTTACTACACACAGTACGGTATGTCTTGTGATGCAACCTTACTACACACAGTACGGTATGTCTTGTGATGCAACCTTACTACACACAGTACGGTATGTCTTGTGATGCAACCTTACTACACACAGTACGGTATGTCTTGTGATGCAACCTTACTACACACAGTACGGTATGCTTGTGATGCAACCTTACTACACACAGTACGGTATGTCTTGTGATGCAACCTTACTACACACAGTACGGTATGTCTTGTGATGCAACCTTACTACACACAGTACGGTATGTCTTGTGATGCAACCTTACTACACACAGTACGGTATGCCTTGTGATGCAACCTTACTACACACAGTACGGTATGTCTTGTGATGCAACCTTACTACACACAGTACGGTATGTCTTGTGATGCAACCTTACTACACACAGTACGGTATGCCTTGTGATGCAACCTTACTACACACAGTACGGTATGTCTTGTGATGCAACCTTACTACACACAGTACGGTATGTCTTGTGATGCAACTTACTACACACAGTACGGTATGTCTTGTGATGCAACCTTACTACACACAGTACGGTATGTCTTGTGATGCAACCTTACTACACACAGTACGGTATGTCTTGTGATGCAACCTTACTACACACAGTACGGTATGCCTTGTGATGCAACCTTACTACACACAGTACGGTATGTCTTGTGATGCACCTTACTACACACAGTACGGTATGCCTTGTGATGCAACCTTACTACACACAGTACGGTATGTCTTGTGATGCAACCTTACTACACACAGTACGTATGTCTTGTGATGCAACCTTACTACACACAGTACGGTATGCCTTGTGATGCAACTTACTACACACAGTACGGTATGTCTTGTGATGCAACCTTACTACACACAGTACGGTATGTCTTGTGATGCAACCTTACTACACACAGTACGGTATGTCTTGTGATGCAACCTTACTACACACAGTACGGTATGTCTTGTGATGCAACCTTACTACACACAGTACGGTATGTCTTGTGATGCAACCTTACTACACACAGTACGGTATGTCTTGTGATGCAACCTTACTACACACAGTACGGTATGTCTTGTGATGCAACCTTACTACACACAGTACGGTATGCTTGTGATGCAACCTTACTACACACAGTACGGTATGACTTGTGATGCAACCTTACTACACACAGTACGGTATGTCTTGTGATGCAACCTTACTACACACAGTACGGTATGTCTTGTGATGCAACCTTACTACACACAGTACGGTATGTCTTGTGATGCAACCTTACTACACACAGTACGGTATGTCTTGTGATGTAACCTTACTACACACAGTACGGTATGCTTGTGATGCAACCTTACTACACACAGTACGGTATGTCTTGTGATGCAACCTTACTACACACAGTACGGTATGTCTTGTGATGCAACCTTACTACACACAGTACGGTATGTCTTGTGATGCAACCTTACTACACACAGTACAGTATGCCTTGTGATGCAACCTTACTACACACAGTACGGTATGTCTTGTGATGCAACCTTACTACACACAGTACGGTATGCCTTGTGATGCAACCTTACTACACACAGTATGGTATGCCTTGTGATGCAACCTTACTACACACAGTACGGTATGCCTTGTGATGCAACCTTACTTCACACAGTACGGTATGCCTTGTGATGCAACCTTACTACACACAGTACGGTATGCCTTGTGATGCAACCTTACTACACACAGTACGGTATGTCTTGTGATGCAACCTTAGTATGACATTAATCTATTCTCTCTTCCTCAAACGACTTACTTTCGATATTATATGCTAAGAGGGATAGCTGTTCTATAGTGAGAGTTTTTATATACTTATAGTTATGGGGAATTGTTTAAATGTATTTGCTTATATATATATATATATATATATATATATATATATATATATATATATACTATAATAAGGATGTATTGCTATTCACAGAAGAGTAATACTGTACATTAGTTTTAAGAGAGACGCGAGCCACGACTTGGGGGCGGAAGTGACGTCATCGGTTGTGGGTGAGGCTGCTTGTTGTTGTTGTTGTGGGTGAGGCTGCTTGTTGTTGTTGTTGTGGGTGAGGCTGCTTGTTGTTGTTGTTGTTGTGGGTGAGGCTGCTTGTTGTTGTTGTTGTTGTGGGTGAGGCTGCTTGTTGTTGT